>VWYK01106478.1:0-16090 GCA_013399775.1 Semnornis frantzii | reverse complement strand
ACAGCCCTCCAGTAATGGCAGGCAAGACCTCCCTTACAGGAAATCACTTCCATGTCATACTTGTAGCATCTGAGAGATCTGTGCATGCTTACTCTCTGGTTTTGTCATGCAACTTTATCAACATCATTAACAACAAACATTGTTTGTGTTGGTGCAACTTTTAGAGCAAAGTCTCTGGTGCTCTACCCTGCTGTCAGGCTTGCAGTGTGCCTGTGGACATTCCTTGGAGATTTGACAGCTGAATTCCCTGCCATGCAACTGCCCAACCTTCATTTAAATGAACTGATCTTGAGTTTCCTCTTAACATAAATAATGAGATCAAACTTAAAGCCCCAAGCAGTGCCAAAATCTGAACTCTTCTGTACAGATAAATTACCAAAACAAAAGTGAAGTCGTTCAGAAATGTTTTGGTTCCGCTTGTTTGCTGTAACTCTATCACACACACTCACTAGGTGGTAAACTAAAATCTTTAACCAGGTAAGCCTAGTGGCACCAATCATGACCTCAAAATGTGGCTGCATGATGAAATATGCAGGCAAGAATAGGTAAGTTAGATACCATTGGCTGAAATTGTGTGAGGTTACCCACTGTTGTGTTGAGGATTCAAAGCAGAGAAAACTCACAACATATTTCAGTGTAGTTCTGAAGCTGACACATGGCATGAACTCAAATGTGATATGCGGAACTGTCGTGGTTTCAGTCCCCCTCAGTCTGTATCATACGAGTCCCCTGCAAGCACAGAGTCTGCTTGGTTAGATGATTACGCTAGATTTATGTTGCACAAGAAGAAACAGAAGCTTAATGTCTCAGAGGTTCAGCTTAGCAGCATGGGCAGGCAATCAGCCTGTTAGAATTGCAAGCCTCTTTCATGCATGGCCAGTTCCAAAGTTCTCTGCAGCAGGACTTGGGAATGGAAAATGTCATCTACAATTATGCATATTTGCATCATCTTCTATCATGCAAATCCCCTCACCCCAAATATGCAGCAAATGTTTTGTTTGCATATGTAGGTCAACCACAAATCTGCAATATAAACGTTGGGAGCATAGGTTGACGTATACAGACAAACCCAGCCTGAAGCATGACACCACCATGAATAATTTCCAAGTGGAGGCTGTTTGCTAGGTATGTTTTCTTATGACTTTTCAATTTACAGAGCACTGCTTTCATACTGATTTGTGAAGGTACACCTGACAGAAGATACTCCCTATCACTGCAAAAGGAATTATTAACTTCAGACACTGCTGGATAGTTCTTAATGAGTAACAACCTTTTTTTTTTCCCATAGTATCTTGTGGAATGGTTTCTTTTTCAAAATTATAATTAAAGTCTTTATGGAAATAATTCTTACTTTGCCACTGATAGGAAGCCAGTTTTAGATTATATTTTAAAATATTGTATGGTTTTGGTTTGGGGTTTTGTTTGTTTGTTTGTTTCTGCAAATTACAAGCTAATTAATGTCTTCCTTGTCTTGGCTATCTTTAAAAATTAAAAATATAGAAAAAAACCCCATTTATTCTCCTTATGATGCTAGAAATCTGGATCCAGACTCTATAACCAAAAAGCTTACTAGAGGAAGGCAAATTTATGATTTAAGAAAAATGCTGCTTATTAAACTCATGAGCTTGATATGTTGGCATGTCTGCCTCATGAATTCTGTATGCCACAAGCTGGCGGTACAGTTCACTTTCAGTCTGAGGTGCTTGGATCAGCACATTGTCATGGTGCAAAACTCATGCTGTTCAGTTTACTGCCTGGGAAAGTATCACTCTTAGAATTAGGTTTTCAACAAGAGTATTTCTGCAAATACATAACAGAGTACCTGCTGGCACGGCTCAGGCTGATCTCTGGAGTGACGCTGCAGTCTGTTGCCCATCAGTGGTCTGCACCTGTAAAATTGCTTTATTGCCAGACTCATTCTTGGATCTGTTGTTATCTGTGCACATCAGGGGAAGCCGCACATTTGCTCACGCAAGACATCCGGTTAACCATGTCATGGTATAATGACTCAGTGAGTTATGATTTAGGATGAATGAGGGTGAAGTTGTTGGCCTAAGAGATGAGTAAAATACTATATAATGCATCTTTCACCATTCTCATCAGATTAGATGAGCACCCCTGTTACATTTGCTAACCTGAACTTAAATAATAACAGTACAGGGGCATTGCATTAGGAGCCAGATCAGGGCTCTTACAAGGCCAAAATCCTGTGAGACTGGAATTGAAGTTTCTTGAAGGTATGCAATACTGTGCCAATAAATATACTCATATACCAATACTCTAGCAAGTTCCCTCCTGTGTAGGAGAGAACGTGTTGTTCTGTCATGCCCACAAATACCATCACCACTGTGACACTGGAAGATGATTCAGAAAATAAATTCATTGATATTTTCCCCAGCACAGTCTAGCAGATGAACAATTCTCCTGGACAAAATACACATTCTTGTTCACTTGTTATCACAAAACACTTCTTAACAATTTGTTCTTAACAACAGTCCTCTCTGGGCAGGGGTCTCAGGAAATAAGCTTGTGTTTAAACAAGCACACCGTAACTTTAAATGTCCGCTCTCTTCACAGGGGATAGATGATCTAAAGTTTCAGGTGTATTCTCTCCTGCTGCTAGATCCAGCTTGCAGTATTCAGCAGGATACACTCTCCTCCCGCATTACCTTGCTACCTTATTACTACTCAACCTATACTTTACTCCCCTACCTTGCAGTACCTGAACACCATGTACAGTCTGACTTCATGCTGCACACTGCAGACCACGTCTATTTATCTCAACATGAAATGAAGGTTTTATCCATGCAATACAGTGCAAACCAGGTATCTGATGTATTACAGCTTCTCTGGTAGAGAAACAACTAGTACATTATTAGCCTGTAAGGAATATGGGTATATAACAATTAGATACAAAAATATTTCTCCTTTGCAATCATTTTGTTTAGTGTTTCCCATACTCCAAAGCCTCTTAATGTCTTGGCCCATCATAACTATTTTACTGGCTTTCTTTCAGCACTGCTGACATTGGTGAAGATAAATCTTTAATATATGTTTAAAAAATGTTAATCCAGAGGCCTGACAGTAAAATAAGAGTCAATTAAGTCACCATTTATAATCAGAGTTGGCTTGGCAGATACCAACATCTGGTTGTGATTGGTGAGACAACCAGGATGTGCCCTTCAGCGATGGACACACCACCTGGACAGATCAACCTTACCAAAGTTACAGGCTCCTCTGAGCTCCTGTTGGCACTAGGAAACACTCCAAGTTTTTAATTAAGAATTGTCACAGCTGTAAAAAAACCTAACACACAGCATTTAATAGCAACCTGAGACCAGTCAAGACAGAGCTATATGACCTGAGCTGCCCTGGTCACTCCATACTGTAAGGCATGACTCTAATTAATTAATTAGTTAATTTGTTGCCTGCAAAGAGTAAATGGTGGCAAATAGGTGATGCACTGAAAAAAATATAGGTAGTGATAGGAGTGCAGGTGAAGCTTTAGTTTGCTGTAGAAATGACAGTGTCTTGGGTAATTAAACTTTCTTATTTATAAACTACTACTGATTTGTGGGAAAGGGTCCACACGCAGAGACACGGTTACTGACACACTGTGTCTTGCTTTCTGTAAGTTACCAGGAAGCATGTGAGGTGAAAATGAGGTATTTATCCAGATGTTCCTAAAACCTGATATAGCAGGGTAAAAGATGCACTCACATCGCCTTCCCATCTGAGGAGTTTCACAGTCAGGAGCTTAATCTTGACAGACTCTTTTAATTTGAACTTGCNCCCCCTTTAAAACACTTGCTTTAATTTAAACAATTTCTTCTGGTATCTGGTTTCAGTCCTGCTCGGTATCGGCAGCACAACTCCAGTATCAGCTCCTTCGCACAAAATCTTGGTAATTTCTGCATTTTGTTTTCCTGGGTTCTAGCCTGCCGCTGAAGCCTGCGTCCCTGGCAGCGCGGCGGGATTTGCCAGGGCGCAGCGCCACCGCCTGCCCACACTGCCCTGCGCCGTCTGAACTCCATAAATCCTTGCTTTTGCTGCTCTCACATGTTCTATTTCAGCAGCTCTTAACTAATACGATTCGTGTAACATGGTAATACCATCCTGTTACCCACACCGTAAAAGTGGTTTTCCTATTTTCTTGCTGCGTGCCTGACTCACTGGGGCGGTTTACAAGTGTGTTTAAAATGCAGCATGGTATTCAGCTGAAACTCTGCAGTATTAAATAAACCAAGGAAATACTCATCTTGAGAAGACATTTCCAGCACAGGTTCAGGGCCTAAATGTCCTTCAGTCATGCCTCGTGCTGTCTGTCACAGGGAGAGAGAGCATGAGGCATGGCTGGAGGACTGTGCTCTGCTGAGACCTCACCTGGAGTACTGCATCCAGTTCTGGAGCCTTCATTATAAGAAGGACACAGACCTGATGGAGTAGGTCCAGAAGAGTGCCACAAAAATTATCAGAGGGTTGGAGCACTTCTACTATGAGGACAGGCTGAAGGAGCTGAGGTTGTTCAGTCTGGAGAGGAGGCAGCTCTTGGGGGACCTAATAGCAGCCTTCCAGTACCTGAAGGGGGACACAGGAAGGATGGAGAGAAGCTGTATACAAAGGCCTGCAGTGACAGGGTGAGGGGCAATGGGTTCAAGCTTGAGAAGAGCAGATTTAGATTGGATGATAGGAACAAGTTCTTTACTATAAGGGTGGTAGAGCACTGGAACAGGTTGCCCAGGGAGGTGGTTGGGGCCCCTTCCCTGGAGACATTCAAGGTGAGGCTCAATGGGGCCCTGGGTGACCTGGGCTGGTGGGGATGTCCCTGCTGACTGCAGGGGGCTGGACTAGATGAGCCCTAGAGGTCCCTTCCAGCCCGGACCATTCTATGATTCTATCATTCTATGAATCTATAATTCTATCATTTTGTCATTCTGTCATTCTATGAGCAAGGCCCAGTGCCACTCTGCCAGCTGCACACCTCAGCATGGGCTTTCCAGGTGTCTTTGGATTAAAAGTTAATTAAGAAAATATGGCAACTAATCAGTCGAGATTAGTCTAGGGTATTAAATTGGTCATTACTGGGCACGGGTGAAGAAACAAGAGCTAAGCCATGGTCAAAGGCAGGGGAGCACGGTTCTGTCTGAGTAACACAACAGGTTCCCCCCGCACTGCATGGTTCACATAAAACCCACTGCACTATGCAATAAATAATGCATTTAATTTCTACGCCACGCAGATAGGATTTCAATGAGAAAGACTACGGCTGTCAGGCGAATGCAGATCCATACGACCGACCTAAAGCGCCGGCGGCACTTTAGGGGCGGTCACCACCCATGGGGGCGATTTCCCGCCCCACGCCGCCCGTTTCCAAGATGGCCGCCAAGCGCCTTTCCGAAATGGCCTCCCCGAAAGAGGCCAATAATCCTGCCCGCTCCCAAAATGGCCGTTTCGGCCATAGAACGTCATCGCCGTCGGGGCGGAGCGAGTGGGGTGACCGCCTGACGGCGATTGGCCCCTCGCGCGGTCCGTCCGCCGCTCCGCTCTCATGGCAACGGGTGGGGAGCGGGGGTGGCCGGGTCGAGGCATCGTGCCGCGGGATGGAGTCGGCAGGGGTCCCGCCGCAGGGTTGTGCCCCGGCCCGGGAAGCAGAGGAGCCCCCGGGCTCCCCAGCGCTCCCCGCCGAGGAGCCGCAGAGCGGACAGTCTGCCGGGGAGCCACCAGGGAAAGAGGTGCTGCCTGCCGTGACCAGCCGGGAGCGGAGCCGCCGCGGTGCCGGTTCGCAGGGCCCACCTGGGCGGCCGGCGCGGGGTAGGGGGCGGCGGGTCCCGGGACGGCGCGGAGGGGAGGATGTGGGCCGCGCTGTCCGGCGTCCCCGCGTCACGGTGGACAGCTCCAAGGCCAAGACCTCGCTGGAGGCACTGAAGATCAGCTTGCGGCAGCTCCGCTGGAGAGAGGTAAGCGCTCGAAGACCTCGGCCCCTCGAGCACAGCTGTGGGCAGGTTCTGCCTGGGGCAGCTTTCCCTTTCCACGCCAGCCCCCAAGCTCCGGCCCGGGCTAGTGCTTGCCTCAGCTCCAGCTCTTCTCTCGGCATCCCTCGCCGCTCTGCCGGCGGTGCAGGGGAAACCTTCCCTCCGTTGCATTGGGATCTATCTCTGGCAAAGCCTTTCCCTTCCCCCTCCTCCTTCTCCTCCTCCCCCTGCCTCTCTGAGCCAGCACCAAAGTAGGCTCTTAGAGCAGGGGACTCATCCCGGCTGGTGTCATCTCGACAAAAGGGTTATTTCTACTTAGAAGTAAAGTCGCGGGAGGCTAATTTGATTCATGACTAAGAGCGCTATCAGCAGTTATGCAAGCTAAAATAGGGGTAATCGGATATTATGCTTCAAAGCTTAACCAGATCACTGGAAAGGGCAAGAAAGAAACCTACCCCTATGCAGAAATGTTTGGCGTGTTGTGTCGATTTACATTTCTTTCCCTCATAGTAGGAGTACGTGACATAGTGCTCATGGCAGCGGACAAAAAGTTAGGACCAGATAGATCAGCTGTCTGATCCGACGGCAATCGGATCTGCATCGCAGATTATCTCAAAGGCGTGTCAAAGAGCAATGTGCATGAATGAAATCATATTAAACCTCCTAATAAAGCATACATAACAGGCTTTAGCCTTCTGAATAATTCTATATTCAGAGAAGATATGGCTTTGTTTTTTTTTCCCTACAGCTTGAGTCATGAGTTCAGGGTCTGCCCGTCAATCCTGAACTGGAGTCATGACAGGCAGTATGGGGGCTGGTACCAAACGGATGCTTTGGAGCTCTCTATTTAAATCCTGAAGAAATTACAGATGCTTAATTGTTCTCAGATTTCCATAATAACTTTATAACTGCTTTTGCAGAAGTTGAGATGGTTTCTAGGAGATTCTGTAAGAGAAAGGATACTTGTAATCTGTTTGGAAAAGGGAAGCTGGAGGGGATGTAAAGTGGAAGGATAAAGCCTGGGGATGAGCTGTTTCTTTGTGTGCAGAGCTAGAGTGCAGCAGCGTGATCTACCGCACCTGCACCACTCAGCAAAACTGCCTTTGGGATGCCCACTCACAAGATAATAAAATCTCTGTGCTCCTGATGATTGTTTCAACAGACTTGGGGTAGACAGTATATTCTGTGTTCTTTCTAATCTCTGAGCTAATCGCTGTAAGTTTATTTTCTGAAACATTGAGTGGCAGTAAATATTAACTGTTGTTATTCATAATGTTCTGAATACCTAATACCATAAAAGCATATTTGCTTCTAGCCAGGAAGAGTAATGCTTTCTTTTTCTCTCTTCATGAAATTTTATTTCAGGGTTTTTTAAATGTAAATCCAGTGGGAGATTTTTAAAGTCTCATTGCACAAATGCTTCAGTTCTCAACTCTCTTTCGTACAGCAAAAAAAAAAGCAATGAAACACCAGAGGCATGAAATTAAAACCTCTTGAGTGTACCTCTCTCAGCCCTCAGTGCAGCTGTGGAGTGTCTGTCAGCAGCCTTGCTCTGTGCTTTACTCAGTGACATACAGGGCAAGGGGGACTTTACACTTAATTTCTTTGTTCTTATGGTTAAGTTTTATGTTGAGAGTGGCTGGTGCCACTCCAGCGAGTGTTTCTGAATTACTGATTTAAGTTAGCCTCACAGATTATGTTGGTAATGAGCCATAGTTACTGGTTAATTTTGTTCTTTTCTGTTGCCTGAGTTTTTCTGTTTTGCATATCCATCGTGCACTTGGTATTCTGTCCTAAAAGTGGACTTGTTCCCCATGCTCTTGTTTGGCTCTTGAATATCTGCACTGTTTTAATCAGTATTCTCCTTCCTGCTCTGCTTCCCCCAACGGCAATTGCTTTTGCCTTTACTTCATCTTTCTTTGTTTACTGTCTCCCTCAATATCCTTTCTCCTCTATCCATTAGTTCAGTCAATAATTTTCATTTAGTCTGTTGATTCCTCTTCTGGCCACTGAAATTCTGCTCTTAATAAAAAACAGACCTAACAAGGAATTTCGTGGTGTTTGACTGTATCATCTGGATGGCAAATAGTTCCCTCTGTAAAACAAGTCTTTGTAATGTATTTCTCTATGTTTTTCAGATTATGAATAGGTCAATAAGCACAAACATGATGTCTTTTGGAAAAAAAGTATTTTCCTGTGTATATGCCTGATTTTGTAGTCAAGGGGGAAATAACATGAGCTGTACCTAGCACTGTTTACATTGTGAAAAATACTATAGTGAAAGCCTTTTAGGATGGGGACTTGTTGGCTTCAAGTGTTGCAGACTTCAGTTAAAGAGAATCAGTCAGTAGGTAAAATCTTGGCTAGATCTGAAGAGAAAACCAAACAACATTAAGAAGAGAAATCCAAAGAAAACTCTTTTATTCAAGCTACATATAATTTTGAAATATCTCTTTTACAAATGCTTAGAGAAATAGCACTAAAGTATTTGTTTGAACAACTGTCATTGATGGCCAGAGCCTCGGAAATAGTTTCAGTGCTGCAACAGGACCAGCAGAGGGAACACAGATGTTGTTTCTTGCAGGATCCATTATAATAATGTGGAAAAAAGCAGTAATGAAATGCACATATTTTAAATATTCATGTTTTAGGGGCTGGTATTCTGCTGTCATTCTTTGTACAATGCTTTCCAAGATGATTGCGTCTTGGGCTTTGATTTTCTATATTTGATCCTTTTCCTCCCTCCCAAATTCTTTTACGTTTTTTACTGTTGCTGCTTTTGTTTTGTTTCTGTTCTTCTCTGTTTGCTGCTGGATGTGTTGGCCTGAATATGTTATTGGGCTGGAGACATCATCATAATAGGCTTTTGAAAGTGGGCTGCTTTTTATGGATAAGTTTTTCTCTCTAATGGATATCATTAGTACAGTGACATATATGCAGGCTCTGGGTTCAGATTGGTTTTTGTTTTAAGCTGTATGTTCAGAAATCTCCTCTCGGTGGTTACTCTGCCTTGCTGGAAGAGCTTTGTTTCACTAATAGTCTATTATTGCAATATGCACTCTGATAATTTCTAGCAGTAAGACATAATGCACTGTGATTACAGACTTGGCCACATGGTAGCAGTTTATTTTAGCAATCTAACATATGGTAAATGCCATTACAAGACCAAAAAAAAAAAAATACTGGAAACATGTCTAATGTTGGTGAGTGGTTTGTTCTGTGGCAGTGATAGTGAGGAAGAGCTGAAAGGGTCCAAAACAGTATGCTTTGATTACTGAAATTCTNTTAAACTATCAGCTGTGCTAGCCCTGGCTGAGGTAATGCACAGGGACAGACCTTTTAAGAAGCATTGCAGAATTTCAGTGCACATGCCAGCAAAGCAATTACTCCCATCACTAGATTGGACTGTCTGATTCAGTGTGTCAAATTCTTTAAATGAACATGATATGCCAAATGAAATAATGGACATAAATTGAGCTTGCATCCTGAGTTTATTCATCACTTAATAAATTATTTCTTCGGCTAGCTTTCAATTACTAGGAAAATGGAAGAAGCAGATGTCTCGGGCATCAAATATCCCAGCATTAAATGTTTCATTTGTCTTGCTGTTCAGTAGCTGCATGGAGGGGTAGAAATAGTTTGAAATTTTATGCTGGGAAAAGCTGACTGGAAGACAGGAGTCATTTAACTTGTCATTAAATGTGATGGAACAGACTGACGTGACCCTTGAGACGATTTAAATTATTGGCTTCTAATCAGAAGGTAGAAATGACCTGTCAGACAGATTTTGACTCTGATGGATTATTAATTGTGTCAAGGCTGTGGAAACAATTCTATTCTCTTTGTGGCTCCTTGTTTATTTGTTCTGACAAATGACCCTCACCTCTGAATAAAAAAGATTTTGCCTAAATTGTTCAAAGTGTTGCTGAGTTGATTGCAACCTGAAGGTTGTTTGTAGTGACTGATGCTAGGAGCAGACTCAGATTTTCAGCACAGGGATGAGCGCAGGCAGGCGAGAACTGCTCCAGTCACACCTACTGCCCCTGTGCAGCTACAGATGTGCTCTCTCCAGTCCCTAGGCTGTGAGGACCTTGGCTTCAGCATCAGGCAGAGGAGTTCTGAGACTATTCCATCTAATACCAGGTAACCACAGACAGAAGTTATGAGAATAGACAACTGCTTTAAGCACCCACCTTTGTTTTAGCTGGTCCCCTGCACCAGCAGCTGGCAGAAAGGCCTCTTTTACCAATATGATTAATTTATATCTGCCTGGCATTGTCAGAGGGGAGCCAAGTAATCACACTTGTTTGTGCCTTTCCAAACACTATTGTTACGTAAAAGCATAGTGCAGGTGATAAAGAATCCTCCTCAGCTCCTTCAGGTGGTGAGTTTGATCTGGTGGTTGGATAAATCCAAATAATTTTGATTTGGCTAGAGAGTAGAGATGTTGTTGTGCTATCCAGACCACTGATGCAGGCCTGCAATGCTTCCCTTTTCCAGTCCAGAGGTGCTCACTCTTCATCTGTTGTGAAGTGATATCTGTGCACAGTTTGTAAAGTACTCTCACAGCCTCTGTAGATGAAAGGTGTTATATAAATGCAAATTTCATTCCTTTCATTTCAGTTTCATTTAATAAATAAATAAATAGCTCAGGTTTTAGTGGGAAGGGCATTCTGAAACCTCATACTGCATCTGTATTCTGGATGTACCAGTGGAGAGGGGTTAAGGCCACTGATTGTCTTTCAGAGACTAACAGAATTAATTTTCACTTGTAAAAAAAACAGATTTTGCAGGCTGAATAATAATGAAATAAGTGAAGAATCCAGTGGTTCTGTTAAATTGGGTATCTCATCCCTATAACTAAGGAAACAGAGAAAGGATGTATTGCTCAATTAGCATTTTTAATTAATTTTCCAAGGCTATTTACAGAGGAAACTGAATTTTTAATTAAAGTAACAAATAAAGTAATTCACTCAAAAGCTTAATGAGATTCTGTTTTCTGTCACAGCGAAAACAGATCCAATGCTTACAGAAAGGCTTTAAAGCAAGAAAAACTACATTTGGAGGAAAGAAGTAGTTTGTGAAAAATTCTGTGATTCTTTCCATAAGTAAGTGGTGCTGAAGTCACTGAGTGATGGAGGGGCTTGATATTTCACACTGTGTTCTAAAAATGCTGTGGTCAGAAATGTGACATACTTATTTGAAAGAGATGTAAGGTCATAATAGATTCCTGTGAATGGATCCCATATGGTACTTAAATAATGGCACCTACATGGAGTTGGCTTTTTGGGTTGATATAAGGAACTGTGTCTGGGAGGAAAAGTGTGGAAAATAAGAGTACTTTTTTTACACAGAACTATTTGTTATTTGTAATCCATGTCATATTTTTTTTTAACAGTATTTTTTGTGCTTTTTTTTTATCCTTTTGGGGTATTGATACTGCTTATTCCTGGAGCTTGTGTACCTGCTGGTACTTTGCTTTCATGAATCATTTCACTACTATTAAACTGTTGCTGTCAGTAATTGGCAGTGCTGTTTCAGAACTCTTCAGACTGTTTAAAAAAAAGCTGATCGTTTTGGTAATGGAAAACTATATAATCTTCCAGTTTATGGTGAAATTCTGTGTGAATGGGTTATTGGAATACTTAATACTTTAAAAATAATTTGCTTAGTCTTTGTAGTTGAAATAAATATGTCCAACAAATGATTAATGAAATGGTATTTATTGAACTCCTTTGCTGTGAGGATGCTGCAGCCCTGGAGCAAGCTGCCTAGATCACAGGATGCTAGGGGTTGGAAGGTACCCAAAGAGATCATCGAATCCAACCCACCTGGCAGAGCAGGACTGTAAGCTAACTCAGGTCACAGAGAAATGCATCCAGACAGGCCTTGAAAGTCTCCAGAGGAGGAGACTCCACAACCTCTCTGGGGACCCTGTTCCACGGGTCCTCTGTGACCCTTACAGTAAAGAAGTTCCCCCTTATGTTGAGCTGGAACCTCCTGTGCTGCAGCTTCCATCCATCACTCCTTGTCCTATCCCAGGGAGCAATGACCAGAACCTTTCCACCCCCACTCCTGACCCCCAGCCCTCAGATATTTATAAACATTTATTAGATCCCCTCTCAGTCTTCTCTTCTCCAGACTAAAAAATCCCAGGTCCCTCAGCCTCTCCTCATCAGGCAGTGCTGCTGTCCCCTCATCATCCTCGGAGCCCTCCTCTGGACCTTCTCCAGCAGATCCCTGTATCTCTTAAACTGAGAAGCCCAAAACCAATGTTGTGGAGTCTTCTCTGGAGACTTTCAAGACCCATCTAGATGCGTTCCTGTGTGACCTGCTCTGGGTCATCCTGCTCTGGCAGGGAGGTTGGACCCAATCTTCAGAGGTCTCTCTTCCATCCCTTACCATTCTATGATTCTATTCCCTGCAATAGCATTTTAAATTACATGAGTCATGCCTTAATCGTGGTTGGTAGCAAGCTGAGAGTTCCTCTGTTCAGATCATGCCTCTCAGTCATTTGTTTTTAGTTCTAGAAACCTTTCCCAGTTTATTAACATCTTGAATTTTAGTCTCAAACTGATCAAAACGATCATGCTTTTTCATCTCGAATATAGGGCATGTTTGATTTAGAGAGTCAGGAAAGTGTTCCTGAATGGTTTATGCTTTATCTGAATGTTAGTAAAAGTAAGGAATAAATGGATTTGGGCAGATTGCTTCAAAACCTATCTCCTCTTTTCCAGTTTCCTTTTGGCAGACGCTTGCCGTGCGATATCTACTGGCACGGGGTATCATTCCATGATAATGATATATTCTCAGGGCAAGTCAACAAGTTTCCAGGTACCATACTTCTCTTTCTAGTTTAAACAAATGCTTTAAAACCATATTTATTTGAACTGTTTCTGTGTTTTACTGTTGAAATGTGAATTACCTGCCTAACCAGCTGATAGTGTTTTTAGCATATTGCAGGGTTTGGTAGGTGATTTCTGCTTAGGGGGCAGGAATATCTGCATGGCTGTCTCAAATGTTTTCCAAACTGAAATTATTTTGCAGAGGAAGTGTTTTTGATGAAAAGAGCACTTTATATATGAGAATTCAAGAAAATAAGTGTGTTAGGCTATAATTTAAGTGTGCAATTATTCTGTGTTATTTAGTGTTGATAACAGTGCTGCTGTATCTTGATTTTAAAGTGGAAAGAATCTGTTTTGTCCTCTAGCCAGTCTCAGGGAGAAGCTCAAACAGAATTTCTCAAATGGATTTTTAATATCGAAGATTTCATGTCAGCCCTCATCTTATGATGCCTCTTCTGTTTTTTCAAGCTCCCTTTTTTTCTCATTTAATCCCTGTTGAGATCTCTCTAAATAAGAGCTTAGATATTGATTTATCTAAGCCCTTTACTTCAGATTTGTTACTGCTATTAGTATGCTGTGAGAATAAGAACCCTCAGATATTGAACTTTATGCTTTATTTACCCTGACTCTCTCCTGTCTGTGGGAAGTTCACATTCAAGTATTGAATGGTGAAGCTTTCTGATGGTTTAAATTTGTGTGAGAAGAACGTTACCCACTCTGCATTTTGGCTTCTAGGTGGTAAGTGGCCTACGCAGTAGTCAAAACCAGAGTCCTTTAGAACTACAGCTGATTCCAGGAACACTGTGCCAGCTTGTTGCTAGGTTTTACTAAATCGTTTCTTCTTGAAGAAGAGATCTTGATGCTTTTCTTTATTACTTGTGAGAGAGTCAAAGAATCTGAAAAGCTTGATTTTCAGAAGTCTTTCCTTTAAAAATAGCTTCTTAGTCATGTTCCTGATGGAAAAGACTTCAGCAGATGTATTCCCTGTCCCTTTCTGTCCTCGTTGTACCTTTGGAACCTCCTGGCCAAAAGCACACAGACTTAGCAGATACTTGCAGGCGCTGAGTTCTGGGAGGTTTTGTGGAAATTGCTGGCCAGGTAGCAAAGAAGCCCACAGGTGATGTTCTCACTGAGAAAGGAACTGTGGCATGAACTGAGCCATGGAAAGCATAGAAACACCACAGGAGTAACCCTGAATGCCCTGACCTCAGGAAAAACTCCTACTAGAGCTCACATGGATCTGGAAATGCCATGATCCAAGCATGAGTTTGAAAGCTGCAGGAAAGCAGCTATGTTTGGATGCTCACATAATAACCTACTCGTCCTGACAGAGTTACTTAAACAAATGCAAAGTAAAGACAGAGTGGGTGATTACATTTAAATGATATTTTTTACCTTTTCCAGGCTAGGGAAATAATTTTGGATTGTGACAAAGACAGTGGTGGTTGCTTGACTGAAGCTTTCCCTCTGCTATTCTGAGCTGTATTTTTTATATAGATTTTTTTCAGATCTGATACAGTGTGAAATATGGCAGGGGAGTGCTGCAAATACTTGATCACATTTTAAGTTTTAGAATGTTTCAGCCTTATTGAAAGCAGTGAGTAGAGTGCCTGCCAGTAGGGTGAGTAATGCTTTACCAGTTTACTTTTAGGATGAGATTTCAGTGTGGATTTTTCCTTGGTTTTAGACACTGTCTACTCTTTCCCCAGGCATGACAGAGATGGTGCGGAAAATTACCCTGAGTCGGGCAGTGCGAACGATGCAAGACCTCTTTCCTCTGGAGTATGACTTCTATCCTCGGTCCTGGATTCTGCCAGAAGAACTTCATCTCTTTGTGGCTGAGGTAGATTACTTTTACTCTCAGAATAATATAACCTGGAGGATGTTGTTGCCATGTCCTTCTTTATTAGTTTTTTTAATGCCTACCGGATTATTTAAAATCACACCTGGGTGATGTGGGGGACAACCTTTTCAATTTGACTGAGATCAAAGAGGAGTGTGGCCAGCAGGTCAGGAGAGGTGATTCTTCCCCTTTACTCTGCACTCAAGATCCTACCTTGAGTACTGCATCCAGTTCTGGTGTCTGCGTTGCAAGAAGGACACAGAGCTGTTGGTGTGAGTCCAGAGCTGGGCCATAAGGATGATCAAAGGGCTCAAGTACCTCTGCTGTGAGGGTAGGGTGAGAAAGCTGGGAAGCTAGAGAAGAGAAGACTCTGGGAGGACCTTAGAGCTATTTCCAGTATCTGAAGGGATTATACAGGAAGGCTGGAGAAGGACTTCACATAAATGAAGACCTCATTGCACTCTACAACTCCCTGAATGGAGGTTGGAGTGAAGAGGGGGCTGGCCTCTTCTCCTTGATGACAAGTGACAGGACTAGAGGAAATGGTTACAAGCTCCATGAGGGGAGGTTTGATATTAGGAGATAACTTCTCCTTTGAAAGTGTTCTCAGAATACTGGAATGGTTTGCCCAGGGCAGTGGTGCAGTCACCATCCCTGCAGGTGTTCAAGCAGCATGTGAACCTGGTTCTTAGGAGCATGGTTGACCCTTCAGTGCTGGGTTGAAGATTGGACTTGGATGACCTTTGAGGTCTTTCCAACCAGGTACAGTCTGTGATTCTATGTGGAACTTCATTGGCACTGAAACTTTTTTAGCCCAGCCTTCCTGTGCTATCCACATCCTTCAGCATTTCATACTGTCTACTGTTAAATACACTCACACCTTCCTGAATAAGTGTTTGTTTGACTCTCTTCTCAAGCTGGTGCTTTGATTATCCAGAACATAATGAAGTGCCAATCATTTTCAGTTTGGGCTTGGTTTTTTTTGGTTTTTGGGGTTTTTTTTAAGGGATACTTTGTGTGGATGTTTGGTTCTATTATTACAAATATTTTTTTAAAATACTGTATGTGTTTGTTTTAACCCTGTCAGAGATTCTCTTCCCCCTCCACTCTGTCCTGATGAGGCCCCATCTCAGTTCAAGAAGGACCCCAGGGAAATGCTGGAAAGAGTCCAGCGGAGAACCACAAAGGTGCTGAAGGCAGTAGAATATCTTCCGTATGAGGAAAGGCTCAGGGAGCTGAGGCTTTTCAGCTTGGAGAAGAGGAGCCTGAGGGATGACCTCATTCATGTTTCTAAAGTTGTGAAGGGCAGTGTTGGGAGGATGGACCCAGGCTCTGCTTGGTGATGTCCAGTGATAGGACAAGGGGCAGTGAGTGCAAGCTACAACATAGGAGATTCCACATGAACCTAAGGAGGAACTTTTTCACTGTGA
>VWYK01106477.1:205-19893 GCA_013399775.1 Semnornis frantzii | reverse complement strand
ACTAGAGCAGCAGCTTACAGAACCTTATAAAAATCACCTGGGCTTTTTGATATGTATTTATGAAAATGGCCCAAAGCACAATAAATACCGTCTTCGGAAATGAATAGGGTTGGTTTGATTTTTTTTTTTTTCCTTACAGCAGAAGATCAGCTCAGGTCTGGGGTTCTTCCCATTCTTCCTTTAGCTTTGTCCATGCAGCAATTTTCCAGGAAAATTGTACTCATCAAAAACCTATTCAAGCTTCTTCTTCTACAATTGTATAAAGTATTTGAAGTAAGCTACATACTTCTATTTGCATCTATGAGTCAGTCATCCACAAAGAACAATATATTGATTTCTAGGAAAGGAGGATACATGCAGAGCTGCAACCTCGAGTGGCTATTTTTAAACAACAAAAATTGGTTATTTGGTGAAAGCATCACTTTACCTGTCAAAACAATCTCTTCCTAAAACTTTAAGTGTTGCTTCTGAGAAGCCAGAGTGAATTTTTTCTTCTATCAACTTCTTCTGCCATTTCCTTACAATTAGCAAAATGCATTCAGAAGAACCTAAGGCAAACCTAACCAACAGAGATATAGCTTACACGCAAATGATAGTTATCTAAGCAGAGAAGAAAGCATCTTCAATAACTACAAGTTGCTCCTATAAAGCAGGCTTTAAAAGGTGGCAAAACTAATGAACCTCCTAAAAGTACTACTGTTGAACACTCAGAAGCAAAATAGTCATATTCAGGAACCACAGGGTAGTGCAGGGTTTACAGAACGTCCAGGAAGACGCACATTAAAACACCAACACCCACAACCCCACCACTTACTCTTCTGTTTCAAAAAGGGGACAGTTATTTGCTAAGCAGAAGTAACTCTCTCCTGACACTGTAGTTAGGAAATCTCACTGATTCTGTGGTTACATAGACAAGACCAAAGTAAAGTGTTCAAACAAAATTACAAATTTTACTCACACGGCTGTCTTTCTATGCTTTGAGGTTTACACCACAACCTCCAAGCACAAAAGGAAAATTCTGCACTATAGAGAACTGCTTAGGTTAACTATTTGATAGGTGTCCTCATTTCCCTCTGAAAATTCTCTATTAGTTACTGCCAGAGGGAACAACCCCATTCAATAGCTGAGGTTAATAATGAATATATAAAGCTGCTGTTTGAAACCACATGTTCCCCTGCATCAATTCAGCAGCATCCAGGTGTCCCTAAGTGTAGCATACTTGACAGTGAGCCAGCTATTTGCAATTAAATTTTTAAGCCAAAGTGAAAAGCATTATGTGCATTTCTTACGCTAATACATGAACTTGTAACACTGAGGGTTTTGCATAGCAGTGAAGCAGTTTAAGTAAATGGTTCCTAAGCTCAAGAGCTCATTTTGCTCGTTATCTTTATATTTTAATGAAACAATCAATTTAGAGTTCTACTGCTTCCTTTTGTACAAAGAATTCAAGGAAATTATACAAGCGTGTCTGTACCTTGCCTATTAGCCACAATGTTTTGCTTGATCTTGAAGGATATCTGATCTGTATGGTGATTTCTCTCTATCCAAAGAAAACGTGTGTGTCTTAAACCACTGCAATGAAATCAGCTCCCTCATTATAACTGCACCTACCACTCTAAATTTTCGTAAGTTTTTCTAATAAGTGAAATAAACATTAATTATACAGCTATGTCATCTTAAAAACTTTGGGGGTTTGGTAGCAGACAAAATACCAACAAAATCCTGGGCATCATGAGGAGAAGCACCAAGCCTACCACACAGGTTTATTTTTTTAGCACTACAGAAAACTTGGATGGGTCCATGTCTTGAGCACTATAAGCAGTTCTGGTCTCATGGTCTCAGCTCAGGAATACCAGTTCAAATAGTCAAGTAAATGGAGCTACTACTGTTGCAAGAGAAAAAAACCCAAACCATCACGGACTGTGATTTCAAGAGGAGGAGCCCAGATCAGGGTATAGCTGAGCTTTACAAAGTGATTGAAGGCACCATCTAAGTAAAATGAAAAACTTCTTCCTGCAGCTCTAGGTTGAGGGGAAGTCACTGAAATGGAAAGATTTTACCAACAGGCAGAAGTGGGTACATACATGCAGGACTGGTGTCCCTAGTGAAGAAGCTGTGGCTGGTGGCAGGGAACACAAAGGAAGAAAATCAGTCAAGTTACTTTCCCTGAATTGCATCTTTTCTCTCTCCACTGCCTCTGACAGATCAGTGGGCTGCACAAGCCATTAGTCTGACATAGGATGGCATTTCTTGTGTTTTTTTGAAAACATCCATTTTAGCTTGTAAGCCTAGTGGCTAATTCCTTAGTGCCTTCTTGTTGTAGTTTAAAAAAAACACCACCGTGTTTGCTGGGCAGAGGGGGTTCTAATAGCACTTTCTGAGTGGTGCATTGCATTAAACCAACAATATGGAGAAAAAAAGTGTAGTTGTGAAGTTGGCTCTTGGGATAGTGGCAGATGTCCTCTAGGACAAATACACCCTGCTATGGACAGGGCTGGCAGCCTGGGGTTAACAGCTTTACTGAGCCAATTTATCCTGCAAGGTCACATGCAGCATAAGCACAAGCATACTTAAAAGTTTTGCAAAGACCTTAGAAATCATCATTGCAGTGAAATCTGATTTATCTCATTATTTTAAAAGGCAGAACCTTATATAACTCAAATTCCCCTTTGACAGGACTGTTGCCTATTGTGTTCTCAGTGCCCCTCCCCAGAAAGGTCTTTTAGATCATCTGAATGCTGATAAGCTTATTGTAGCTATGTTACCTTCGAAAATCTGCATTTCTGAAGTTAAAGGCATGAAGTCAATTTACTGCTAGAATCATAAAACGGTAAGGTTGGAAGGGACCTCAAGGATCATCTAGTTCCAATCCCCTGCCATAGGCAGGGACACCTCCCACTAGCACAGGTCACTCAAGGCCTCATCCAACCTGGCCTTGAACACCTCCAGGGAGGGAGCAGCCACAACCTCTCTAGGCAACCTGCTTCAGTGACTCACCACCCTTACTATAAACAACTTCCTTCTAACATCTAGTCTAAATCTCCCCTCTGCCAGTTTAAACCCATTGCCCCTAGTCCTGTCCCTCCCCAGCCTTCCCGTAAGCTCCCTTCAGATACTGGAAGGTTACTATGAGGTCCCCTCCAAGCCTTCTCTTCTCCAGGCTGCAGAGCCCCAACTCTCTCAGCCTGTCCTCATAGCAGAGCTGCTGCAGCCCTCTGAGCATCTTCGTGGCCTCCTCTGGACCCACTCAACAGTTCCATGTCCTTCCTGTGCTGGAGGCTGCAGAACTGCACACAGTACTCCAGGTGGGGTCTGTTAAGAGCAGAGTAAATGGGCAGAATCCCCTCCCTTGCCCTGCTGGCCACACTGCTCTTGATGCAGCCCAAGACTCGGTTGCTGTCTGGGCTGCATGCACACACTGCAGGCTCATGTTGAGCTTTTCATCTACCCAGACCTCAAGGTCCTTTTCCTCAGGGGTGCTCTCCAGGCATTCACCACCCAGCCCAGAATCACACCATGTAACTAGATTTAAGGAGCAAATAATAATAATACCTGAAAAAGAGACTCCTAACAGTGTATTGGTAAAGCGCTTAAAGGAAATGAACATCAGGGATCATTTATAAAACCAAAACCAGCTGCTGCACAAGGGGGGAAACAACGTTGAGGTAGGAGAGAAAGATGAGTAAATTTCACAATGAAAGCCACAGATTTTTTTTTGTTTTTCCCCTCAAGGAATCATGCATCCTCCTCTTAACTCTATCACTTGAGTAGGTGTTCTGGGGAACTGGCTATATCCTGGGCTGCATCCTCAGCAGTGCAGGCAACAGACTGAAGGAGGAGATTCTACCCTTCTCTGCTGAGATCCTACCTGCAGTTCTGGAGTCCTCTGCACAGGAGAGATGTGGACCTGTGGGAACAGGTCCTAAGGAGGGCCCAAGAATAATCTGAGGGCTGGAACACCACTGCTGTGGAGCCTGGCTAAGAGAGTTGGGGTTGTTCAGCCTGAGTAAAAGGGAGCTCCAGGCAGACCTTCCAGTAGCCTTTCAGTACTTGAAGGGGGCTAATGAGAAAGATGGGGACAGACTTTTTAGCAGGGTCTGTTGTGATAGGATCAGGGGTGATGGTTTTAAACTAAGAGAGGAGATTTAGGCTCGTATAATGAAGACAGTTTTCATGGTGAAGATAGTGAAACACTGGCACAGGTTGCCCACAGAGGTGGTAGATGCCCCATCCACGGAAACAACCTGCTCTAGTTGCTGATGTCCCTGTGCACAGCAGAGGGACGGACTAGATAAGCTTTAATTATGTCATTCTATGAAAAGGAAGATAAAAAAAATCTTTAGTTTGCTCTTATAAGTGTATCTGTATATGTATCTATATGTTCCTGGATAGATGTTTATTGTGCGTTGGAGGTGTAGAGTACACCAGGAGCTGGTCTCGAGCCGTCTCTGTGGTTTCCCAGTGCTGCCCGGACAAACCGGTACCCCTGCCAAACCCGATAGACAGCGCCAGCCCCGCCGCTCAGCTCGGGTCCGTCCGGCGACACATGGGCACTCATGAATCCCCAGGAAACCGCCGTTCCCTCACCGCACGCCCAGCTCTGCCCTCTGACTACCTCGCGTTAGGGTTTTGTTTCCGCTCCGCTCTGCGCACACGGGCCGGGTATGCCGCGAAGCCGTGCGGGCCTCCCGGCGCAGGCCGAAACGCGGTGCGGAGTCGCAGACCCGACGCTCTCCGCGCTCTCCGCCAGCTCCGGCTGCCTACGGAGGAGCGAACCCCGAGAGCCAGCGGCACCGGCGGCTCCGGAGGACCTCGCCCGGCATCAGCGCAAGGACGGGCCGCATTTGTAAAGGAATTGTCGCGCCGTGCTGTACTCCGGTCGGCTCCTTTCCGCGGCCTCCACGCCCTGCCTCCCTCCCTTTCCTTACCGCTGGCGGGGCGCCGGGGCCTGGTCTGTCGGTCTCTGCCGTGAAAGGCCAAACTCGGTAGCGCTGCCGTTGCTTCCTCCGTTCCCGCCCCCAGCGCCGCCAGCCGTTGGGGCCGGCTGCGCACTGCCGCTTGCTCGGCGCTTGGGACATAGCGCTTTGGCCGAGAGCTGTCAGACGTTCTGCCCTTGTCGGAGGGCAGGGCAGTTGGTGGTTTAATTCACTCACCTCAGGGTGACGTTCCAAACTTCGGCTCTGCTGTTATTTCTTATTGTACGGATGAGCCCTGCGACTCCAGGATTTTGCTTTCCGGGCCGCAACCGATTTACGGATTTCTTAGAGGCTTGGAGTAGCAAGTCAGCTTTCTCTGTTTGAGGAGTAGGTTAACAGACTCATGGAATCTTCTAGCTGGGAAAACACCTTTAAGAGCATCGAGTCCAACCATTAATCCAGCACGGCCAAGTCGACCACTAAACTATGTGTCTTGGCATCACCTTCTCCTTTATCTGCTCTTGACTATTTTGCAAAATACACAGATGTCATAAAATGTGTGTTAAGTAGATTCTAGGAAAAAGTAAAGTCCAGAAAGTATTTTGCTCATTTGCTGTAATCCTTAGGTGTGTGGATTAATTTGTGAATTGTCAGAATGTCACTGATTAGTTTTAGAATATACCCACCATGTCTTATTTTTTTAATGTGAAAGGAAAGCACAACAACTCATCTGGTCTGACAATAGTGGATTGTATTTTTAAGCCTCACACTGTGAAATACACATAAAAAAGGTAAACCTCCACTGCTGCATGGAGATAGGAGCTGTCCTTCACACTTCTGGTTGGCCTTACTGAAGACTGACCAAGGCATGGTTTCAGCATTTGGATCTTTGGCTTATGACTGGAAGCAGGGTATGTGCTCTAGGCATAACTTTACAAATCTACATTCCATAAATAATTTCTTAAGATACACACTTAAAAAAAGATACAGTTAAGCATATAAAGTATCATGTCTTCTGCTTTTAAGCATACATAATTGTGAGTTTGGGTCTTTCTCCCTGATGCTGAATTTCTCACACAAGCAGATGATCCCTGGAGCTGCTCCTGTGGGATGATGAAAGTGGCAGTGTGGGCAGTGCCAAAACTGGTGTTTGCCAGTGTGTGGCTGTGTGTTTCTCTCACGTTCCTTGCATGTCTTGGGTCCTGGCCTGTTCTCGTGAAGTTTTAATTTGGAATTTAGTTTATAATTTAAGATGTTAGGAAGATAGTATTGTTAGAGGTGGAGTAATCTTTTTAAAAACCGTTTAATACAGGAAAAATGTTGATCAGAAAAACTACTCAAACAAATCCTTACATATAAGCATCCTGGGCTATAGGTGTGCAGGCTTTAAAAAATCCTCAAGGTTTATGTAATAATGAAAACACAGTTTTGAACTTACCAAGTAATCCATGGTGTCATGGAAGCAATAATTATGGAATTGCGGTATACCAGGGAGTTGGAAAGGACCTCTGGAGATCGTTCGGTTCTGCTAAAGCAGGATCACCTACAGCAGATTACTCAAGATGACCATGTCCAGGTGGATTTGGAAATTCTTCAGAGAATTTGTGTTCCATTTTGTGCCTGTTGTCCTTTGTCCTGTCACTGGGCACCACTAATGAGAATCTAGACCTGTTCTCTTGCCCACTCTGCCCTTTAGGTATTGTTAAACATTGAGAAGATCCCTTCTCATGCTATTCTTCTCCAGGCTAAATAGCCCCAGGTCCCTCAGCCTTTTTTTGTCAGAGACTGGCTCCAGTCCCCTCAGTGTCTTTGTACCCCAATGCCCCCTATTGAACTCTTCAGTAGTTTCCTGTCTCTCTTGAACTGGAGAGTCCAGAACTGGACTCAACTGCTTCTGAGAGAGAAAAGTCCCTTTTAAAAAATACCATTAAGATAATGTCCTAGTCCATAATAGGTCATATTTTTTTTGCTGAACAAGCTTACTAAACATATAAAGCTTACTCAGAAAGGAGTAGATAGAATTAAAACCTCCTCTTTGTAGATTTGGAATTAATGTTATATGTTTTGGGAGTAAATATAATTCTCTATAAGAGTAAACGTTGTGCTTCATTTGAAAAATCAAATTATCCAGATATTAAATCTTGTGCGTCAAACTTAAAAATAACCATGAGTATTTAAGGTAACACAAATCAATATGGCTTCACTAATTTCAATACTAGCTGAGATTCTGTCCCTCGCCATTTTGGTGGTAAACCAAATCATAGTTGTACTAATCAGTTTTTCATTCTTGCCTTTAAATAAGCTTTCCATTTAAAAGTAGAGCTTTTGAGAAACTGTGTAATAAATTAAATGCTTTTTGAACTCAGTTGTATCTAGAATAATTTGCTAACAGTAAAAAAATGGAGCAGTAGGTCTGGTCCTAAACTGTGTTCGTTATTGAGCCCTCATGAAATTGCAAATGGTGCCTGAAGTACAGCAATGCAAAAAAGAAGATTTGGAAGAGATGTGCAAGTTGCGCGACGAAGGTGTGCAAGAGCTGTAGTGCTGAGATGCCATGCTGTGAGTCAAGAGCAAACGACCACAAGAAGTTCCAATATGATTATGAAAGATGAACTAATTAAAATCTGTCTTCCAGCAATTGAGACAAAGTTAACTCTGCAAAATCATAATGTTCTGAAAATTACCTAAAGATAACGATAATCACTGGACCAGCTTCTGCTCTTTGTCACACTAGGCTTATTATTGTGGGTTTCAATTCTGGAGTAGTTCCAGTGTGAGTTTGGAGCAACAGTACTTTTCTGTTGCTCTTCCATTGCTATTAAATAAAACATTGGTTATAATACCCATGTCCAGGTGTTAAGCTGTGAGTATGAAATTCCAAGCTAGAGTTGTTCCACATGCTGTGAATCTGTAGCTGTACAAAACCTTGGCGTTTGCTGCAGTTCTTGAAACCCAGAGCTCCCAGGATCTTACGTAAGTTATGGACATTGAGGCTCTAGAATTAGGTCTTGTAGTTGTGAAATCTGCCAGAATGCAAATCAGCATAATCTTTGAGTTCTTGGCATCTGGCCTTTACTGACGTGTAGTTCAGGTCTGAAAAAAATCCTGTTGGGAGGAGATGGAGAAGAAAAACATGAGGAAGTGTTTATTAACCTTTACCCTCCATAAAAGAATCAGAGAGCATTAGCTTGAAGTCTTGGCCTGACCAATGAGGCGATCATTCACTCAGCTTAATCTATGAAGTAAATACGCAAGCTTTTATTTTAAAATTACTTAACTGCTGCAGTTACAGTGAGTTTGAACATTAAATCAAATACGGGTGGATAAGAAAATGTTAATTTATTGCAAATGAAAATCACTCAGTTGCTTGATTGCTGTAATAATTAAAGGCAAACATTAGCAAATCTGTTATTACTGCAGTGAGCAGTGGAAAACAAAAGGCTAAATTGCAGCACAGAAACAAAGCAGAGCAGGCTCCAGTGGGCTATATTCCTCTGAAGATAAATGAGCAGAGTTAGAGACAGGGCAGAATGCAAAGCTGTATTTGAAAGCTAAGAAAAAAACCTCTAACTCAAAAAGGTTCAAATAAAGGTTTTAAATGTGGCTGCAAGGGTGACTTATTTAGAAGACAAACGCTGAAAAGCAGATAAATAAAAAATTCTCTCTTGTTTTACTCTCCATGATCATCAAAGTAAGTTTTTGTCGCAGGTGAATGGAATGGAGTGTGTGGTTCATGTCTTTCTTTTTATTAGAGAGTCCGTCACATATGCATTTTTAATTGGTTTGTTTTTATTTTATTCTTTTGCGTTTCTCCTTAATCCTCCACTGTTTGTAAAATTCTATTAATATATATCACTTGGGAATATATCATCTTGGGAAGCACTGGCTTCTAATCACTTTACCTTCTTTTTGATCATTGATTTTAAGTGATTGTGTTTTGAATTTTAGTCTAGATTCAAGAGTTCATTTTATTATCATGTTTCAGATAACATTCTGTATTGTATTTCCAGCATAGTGAGTGGCATTATTGGTTATTAAATCTCAGTATTAGGGTTAGATTTGGTAGTTTAATGGCTCCTTAAAAAAATTATGCAGTGTATCTGGATAGTCTGAGAGAATTTTTGTAACATCATTTAAAACTAAATTTATTAATACAAGAATCATGGTGACTTTTTTCCAAGTGAATTTTATAAAAGTATTTGACACCTTGCTTTTAGTTCTTAAACTCTTTGGGCTATCCACACAGGATGGTGGTGGAGTCACCATCCCTGGAAGTGTTTAAAAAGATGACTGGATGTGGTGTGACACTTAGTGCTATGGTTTAGTTGATTAGATGATGTTAGGTTATACATTGGACTTGATGATCTCAAAGGTCTCTTCCAACCTGGCTGATTCTGTGATTCTGTCATTCTGTGATCTTTTGATGGATGTTAGCATGCAACTGTATTCTTCCCAGGGAATCTTCAGAATTTTACCTGCAGCTTTTAAAAATAATTGTACTGGAAACTGCAGCATCATTTTTGTGAAACTTCTGCTTTTCTCTTAAAGCCTCTGCATCATTGGGAGTTTGAGGTTTAATAGTTCTGCTGAGATGAAAGTGGGAGTAATACTGTTATCAAAAGGAAACCATTCCTATTCTCCTAGCTCTGTTCTAATTCTGACAGAACTGGGACAAATATTACTGGTACTTTATTATGTTTCTGTACAACAAAGGTGCTGTAATGTCCCCATGAGTAAACCAGAGGAGTTAAAACTTCTCTCAGTGATGTGATTCAGTATTGGCCCTTGTTGGATCTCTGCATGCAGATGTGCTTGGACAGATGTCCCAGTGCTGAATAGGACAGTGGCCTGGTGAGAGAAACAGTGGCAGGAGTAGTGTTGGGAGCAGAACACTGCACAAGGAGGGTCAAGTCAGCAAAGCCTCCCGAGCAGAAACCCCAGTCACAAAAAAGATTGTGATGAGAGGACAGTACAAACTTTACATCTCGCTACCAAGAACGAAATTGGATTAAAAAGAAATATTTGATTTAGTACTGATAAATCAAAGTAGCTTCCTTTTTTACCTTCTTAGCCTGAACGGAACCCTTCTGACTTTACACTGGTATACGTGAGAGGAGCTACAAAGCTTTCAGCTTTAGGAATCTATTTAAAGTGCAGGGAACAGTCCTATAATGATTGGAATAATTAAAACGCTTTTAGTTAAAATACAGCACTAGTCGAAACTGAAATGTATCATGGTGGCATATTTGTTCTGATAAGGTTGTGACTATCTAGTACTTGCAATCTGTTATACAGATAGGGCAGGAAGAAAAGAAGAAAATGTGTCATAGTGGAAAACATGGGTTTTCATAAAATTTGTTATCTGCCACAATTCCATTCTAGAAAGATACTGAGAGGATTGTGTGTTCTTTCAATGCAGAACAAAGATTGATTTAAAAACCTTGAAGGTTTATTGTGAAACAGAGCTGTCATCTTTCAGGGAGCTCTGTAATTTTTGGAATAGCTTCTCCATAACACAGAGTTGCGTAACATAGAAAAATGAGGATAATATGTGGGTTTCATTATTGCCTATCTGAAAGGAATTGTTGTAAAGGCTCATCATTTCCCCACTCTAAGTAATGGAGGTAATCCAGGCTTCGATTCGTGCTGCTATAGCCACGCGGGCTTGCTGAGATGCTCAAGTTTGTTGCTATTTCCTGAGTGCAAACTACAGTTATGTTTTTTTTTCCCCAGGTGACTTCCTTTTCTTCTCTTCTACTGATATCAGGAAGTAATTGAGGAAGGTTTTGCTTGCTCATAACTGACCCTACAGTTAGTACATCAGGATTATTGTGGACAAAGTGGTCAGTAGCGTGAGGTTTGCGTTTTGAAGAGGCATAGCATTTCCAATGTTCTCACAAGAGAGTTGCCTCTGTGCACACATCGTGGTGGTACTCATGCTCTTCAAAAGCTGTACAGGTTCAGCAGTCAGTGGAAAGTGTTCTTCAGGCAATGGTCAGCTCCAGCCCGTTCATGTCAGGCAGATGTTGCCTTCGCTCTGCAGCTGATATTGCCATCCACCTCAAGGGCACGACATGGGTTTAATGAAAAAAAAATAATCATTTTTTGTTCTATCTATCTATCTATCTATCTATCTATCTATCTATCTATCTATCTATCTATCTATCTATTTTTTATAAATGGCAGTATTTTAAGGCATAACAATTACATGTGAGATAAATATCACATTTTACATCTTTTAAAACATATTTCTTTTTCTTGGTTTCTATTATGCTTGTCAGCAAGGGGATTTCTCTCTCTCTCAACCCTCACCAGGCTAGTTTTTAATTTGCCTAAAATATTATTTAATCTGTTTTATATAAACTTTAAAACTATATGATGAGGCATAAATATAATGCTCAAAATCTTGATCTCAGTATAATTTAATACAAAGGATCTTTTACAAAACAGTATTGTGCAGCACAAAGCATCAAGGCTTTCATCCATCTTTATTGTTTCTCATTTAGGCCCAGATCCACACTTCCATGCCAGATGGCAACTGCAGAGGAGTTTCAAGTTATAGCTGCAATAGATGAGAAGATAAGTGCCTCTTGAGGAAGGGAAAGCCAGATTGCATATTCCTTTCAATTGCACCTGATGACTTATTGCTACTTACTAATTGGCTTGTCCATACACAGGCCATTCAGAATCTGATGGCAGTGCCTAACTTATCTGTAGCTCTGCTCTTCCTGCAGAGATCACTGGTGAAATAAACCCTTGCAGAGAATATTTTATATAAAGCTCTGTGAAAAGCAGACCTAAGGATTTGTTTTTTGGGTTTTGGTTGTTTTTTTGGGTTTTTTTTCCCATTACTGCTGTGTCAAGTTTTTTTTCCCTTTAGGAGAGCCATAAAATCTTGTGTAACCATAATTGTTAGCTATTATTGCAAAACAGAGGAGCTGACTCTGATATGCTAATGATTGACAATATATATGTGTTAAAAAAGTGACAGAAAACTATTGTAAATAGGGCTTAAGATGAATCTTTTAATAGAGATTGTCTTTTCCCACATATTTCTGAGTGCATTTTCATTTTACTCCTGGTTAGGGTATTTAGACAACAGAGAATCAAGCAAGCAAACTATGAAAAGCATAAAACAACTCAGGAATGAGAAATTGCTGGTTTATTTTCACTACTTAGAAGCCATCAGCAGCTGAAATCAGAGCTTTAGAATAGTGTTGTTGCTTGCCATTGTTGATGAAAGGCAAAATTTGTGTGTAATGGTACAGCATATAGCCAACCTTGTAGCGAGTCCTTTAAAAGGTGAAGTATCCACTTAGAAAATAACATCCCTTGTGCAATGAAATGTCAGTAATTTTCTAGCTAATGCAGAACCTGCATTATCTCCCAGTATCTTCAGATTAAAACATTTTCCCTAGATAAATTTTGTTAAATGCAGTGACAGCTTAACAGAGGTATGTGCAAACAGAAAAAAACCCTCAGTTTTCTGTGTTATAAATGAGTATTAGTTGTCCTGAAGGAAAATCAAGGACAAAGAGGCTATGTAATTAAGATCTTAATGTTCAGTATCTTTGTTGCCCACGGATCTGTAATCACAGGGCCCCGCAAAACCAGAAATATAGATGTTTAAGTGCAACATATCAGGGCTGTAATCCACATAAATAGGTAAAGAGGATATCTTGTTAAATAAACATGAAGTAAAATAGATCACTGGGAATCAATGGTATGTCTCAAAGGTATTCTTCACAACGAAAAGTAAGAAAGAGAGAAAGAGTACAAATACACCAGGACCACATTAAACATCTATAAAAATCATTGGGGACATTCCCAATACTTTAACTGGACTGTGAATTGAGTCCACATCTTATAAGATATTGTTTGCTTCAGAGAATTGCTAAATTGACTTTTCCTGTTGAGGGCTCTATGAGCAGCAGATGAGATACAATCACAGGCAAGTATCCAATCAAGAATAAAGCTGTTTAACACTTGGATAGTTCTGTAGTCAAAGCAGCAGCCCTCAGGAAAATGAAATGTAGACATTGCAAATGTATTAAGTCAATGAACATAGATTCCTAAAAATCCTGGGTCAGGCCTTTTCATTGTGGTTGGGTTTTTTTTTGGGGGTGGTGGTGGTTTTTTTGTTTTGTTTTGGGTTTTGGGTTTTTTCTGGGGTGTGGGTACTGTTGCTTTTTTGGTTCCCCCCCCTGCCCCCCGTGTGGCATCCAGACCTAAAAGATAGTGAGGTACTTGCAGGGGCCTAGCTGCTCCAGCTGAGCCAATAGCTCACAGCTGACAAAACTTTAATTCCTTTCCATATGTGTAAAGGATTACCCTACTCAGCAGCAGCCTCAGGTTGGTGACAAACAGCACCTATTTAACAGACCGAAGCAGCTCTGGTTTGTTAGTTTGGTGATAGCAGTGGTAGGTTGTTCTTCTGGCTAGGCATGCAGGCTATCTGTAGGTAGCAAAGCTGTGATCTAGTTTAATGAAGTATCTCTTGAGCTGTGGCTGCTTATTTGAGGGGAAAAAATGTTTGCTGTACCCTTTGTCATTTTGCCAAATAAGGGCTACTTTGTTGTCTAACACATTCCTAAAGCTCTGAAGAGAAACAAATAATTGCAAAGTAAGGGGAGGAAGTCTGATATGGTTTGAAGTACATGTATTAAGATTAAAAACAACTGTGCTGGATGGATAGCAAAACAGTAGGGTAACCTCGACAAGCGATTTTGGAAGCAAAGGTATACTCTGCAGTTTTCTGAGACTAAATGCTCACTAATAATAATGATGCCCTAGTGTACAACCTGTAGCTGAAATATCTTAAAATGACAAATTGAATGTTATTGTTTAGCAAATATTATAACATGATTTATATTAGCACATATATGCTCTAATGTAGTATAGCAAATAAAATTATTAAATAGAAGCAAGCTTTGACCAGATTTAACTGATGGAATCAAAGCTATGACTAGGCCTGACTAATTAATTTACTTTTAGATTACTTTTTAATCTTTCCCTACTGCAGTGACCACAAGTAACCCAAGGTGAAAGTGAAGACAAGCAAATTGGAATAAGTAAGTGAAATCATTAAGACTTCCCACAGTCTGTAATGATTTGCGGGAAATCACTGATCTACCACCGTGTCTGGTGGCAGGGGGGTGTCTTATAAGAACTGAGTAACTGACCAATAAATCTAACTTTTCTGGCTTTGCAAATCAGAATAAAAGTTACCTATTAGTGGTCTTCCAGTACCTGAAGGGGGCCTACAAGAAACCTTTGAGAGGGACTCCTCACAAAGGTGCTAGTGATAGGACAAGGGTCAATGGTTTGAAATTAGAGAAGAGTAGATTTATATCGTTAAGGGCAAGCTCTTGATAATGAGAGTGGTGGAACACTGGAAGAGGTTGCCCAGGGAGGTGGTTGAGGAGCCATCCCTGGAGATGTTCAAGGTCAGGCTAAAGAAAGCTCAGAGCAACCTTACCTAGTGGAGGGTGTTCCTACATACTGCATTGGGGCTGGGCTAGATGATTTTTGGATGTCACTTTTAACCCAAACCATTCTATACTTTTATGAAAAAAAAAAAAAAGTTTGGGTTGCTCTACAGCTAGTTTTGTTTTTTTTTTTTTTTTTTCATTGTACAAAAAAATGCTCCTCTTTGTGATTAANGCTCCTCTTTGAGATTAAATGTCAGTCATTTAAAATTTTAGAGATTATTTTTTTTCGGTCGTTTTTTTTTTTGTTCTCAGTCAGTATTGACTACCAAGGCTGACCTTAGTTAAGATTGTTTGGTGAGAACAGAGGTGGTGGAGATGCTTGTTTTTTGGTGAGATGGAACATCCTATGCTTGCGAATGAGGGCTTTGTTAACAGTTTTTGGGGCTTTGTTAACAATTTTTGGTTTTTCTGTGTTAACAGTGATGGGGTAACAGGTCTGCATGGAACAGTGGGAACTTCCTTGTACTTGCTGTTCTACCACAGGGATGTTTATATGTATGAATAATAGTGATAATGGAGCTTTTTAAACAACATTTAAAATACTCTAGCCACTGCTTTTATTTGTTAATGCACGCACATCTCTGCAAACACAGCAAGGAGTAGTTCTGTGTTTGAGGTCAGCCCTGTTAAAGAGGGTGCTGTTTTCTGGATAAAGACTGAGTGCTTTTCGATGAGTCGTTGTTCTAATAAATCATTGTGTGTATATACTAGCATGTACAAGTTAGGATATTAATTTCCAAGCAGTGCCTGTCATGAATATGTAGTTGAGATAAACCTGAGCTGAATAAAGCATGTGGCCTTTACATTTCGAACCCGTATCTGTAATTCACTGTACATTCATGCTGATACACCGACAAAGGTGAATTAGTTCCAGACAAAAATGCATCAATGCTATTGAATAGTCAATTATTAAACACATAATGCAATATGTGGTTATCAAGGCATGCTTGGAATGTGTTTAGGGTGTATAATTTGCACCTGAATGGAGCAGAATTGGCAGATTTTTTTTTTTTTAAATCTTGGCAAAATTATATTAACAGGGGATTAAAAGGAGATATTGCTTCTCTGTACAAGGAGTGGATTACTTTACTTCATTTACTTTCCCAAGGACCTAATTTTGAAATCTTATTCTATGTACAAACCTAGAAATACAGCAGAAAATGTTATTTTCATCGCCCTCAAGAAATAGTCTATCCAATTTTCAGTGTTCCATTTTGTGGAGAAATAACGTTTTGGAGAACCACATGTGAAGGTAAATGTTACAATGTAAACATCCTGGCAACGGTTCTTCTGGCAATTTGGTTGAATGAAATGGAAAAAAGTGAATAAGGTATTGCTGAATGGTGATAAAAATCTCATGAATGTCACCTGAGGTTTTAAATATTGTTCGTTCCACTAAGGCTGTGGGAAGATTTCATTCACGGGGAAAAAAAATTGTTTGACAATTGACTGATGACACTTGACATTGTCAACAAACTATAAACATTATCCAGTCTGTGGCTGCTCATTATTTTACAGCAATTATAGACCATGATTAATAAATTGGATCACTGGTCAAGTGCGTGTTGCTGATTAATGTTAGGCAAACTGCAGATTTATTGCAGTGTGTTTAAAGACACCATTCAAATCAACAAAGCAGTGTGTCAGGGTCTCTTGTTACAAATTATGCAAAATTAATAATCCATATTAATTTTGATATCCAGGCAAAATTGTTAATAACCGTGCAAATTGTTTATTAACATTAAATTTTACCAGAAAACTTATTTACAAGGTTCAAAATGCTCAGTTTGGAAATTTATACACACAGGGAACAGGCAAAACTGGAACACTTGAAGAAGTAACTAGCAAATGCAACTATTATACTGGAAGAGAAGGTTCTTGCAGTCAATATACTGCTTGGGGTTAATTATCCTGCTTATCCACTAGAAGGACACAGGAAGTCCCTTTCTGCTTATGGCAGAAGGCAATTATTGATTACAAGAAGATTTAAGTATTTACTCACAAAATATTATCAGACAGTACCCAAAACATGTGGAGGGGTTGCTCTCAGTGGTCTCAAAGCTGTTAGAGGCTTTGGAGCTTCCCAGGCAGCTGGGAGTCTGGCACAGTTTCTGACCTGATTCCTCCTGATTCCTGATTCAGCAGAAGCCTTGCAGAGGGGCAGGTAGGGTGCAATGCCATGTGCAGTCTTGGCACAATGTCACACTGGCTATGCAGGCCAATCGCCTGCAGGCATTTAGAGCCTGTTCCTGGTGAATACTTGAGGCAGTGGAGTTTCCAGGCAGTTCAGGATGCAGTGAGGCAGTAGCAGCAGGCATAAATACAGTGGCAGAGAACACATTGTGCTAACTGCTCATCCCTTTTTATCAATACAGCCTGAGACTAATGGGCCTTTGGACATAGATTAGCCAATCAGGATGGTACTTTGCCAAGCTTGACCATATTAGGTGAAGCCANGGGGGGGGGGGGGGGGAGGGGGGAGAGCAGAAAAACATGTCTGGGCAAGCCAGGACATGTATAAGCCTATTTTGGCCGATTTAGGCCTACCGCAACATGTCTGTGTCACTTCAAGTGGATTTTAGCAGAACTTTATTCTCAGCAGGATTAAGTGTAATTATGAGTATAGTTAATCAAGACATTACTGTATATATTTTTACATGTTTTAGAAAAAAAAAAAGTCCTGATATGTGGCATTCAAAAATGCTTTTAAAGTAATTTTTTTGGCAATGTAAATATATTTAAAAAATGAAATTGTGTAACTGTAAGATATTGCAAGAATTTCTTGTCTTATGAGATGACAAATGTAAACTAATCTGTATAAAAGTGTAGGAATTCAGAAGCAGAAGTTCCGAAGTCAAGACTGTCCTTACATTGCTTCTATAAGTTCTTGCAAGAGTTTTAATGTTAAAATTAGTTTTTCATTCTGTAATTCGTTAGAGTATCTCATAACAATGCTAACCCTCACTGCATGACACTTAGGACCAGAATGATTTTTGTGGTTATATCCAACAAATTCTTAGCTGAGTTACTCAATGCATGAAAACAAAAGGAACATGAGATGACATTTCTGTGTAAGCTGCTTAAATGTACCTGCAAGTAAATACTTCTACTGTAGTAAAACATGTGCAGAGGACATTCGGTGGTTGTGTAAAAGCTGGTGAACTGTGTTTCTCTTCATGTCATGAAATACGTAAGTCTTAGCTGTCTGAAATAGTATGATGACTTCTTGAAGTTGATTGAAATGCAGCAGACTTTATCAGAGGATTTTAGCAAATAGTGAATGTGTGTAGTTAAAGTTACCAGTCCAAATCCTCAATGTGTAACGTGACATTAAATCTAACTCCCAATACATCAGTGTTCTAACAAAGACTTCAGAAGAATTGTCTTTGTTGCTGATCATTCATTCTGTGGAGGATTCTGTAACGTGAGTCCAAGTGGGAACCTGACATTAATAGTAATGAACTTCAAACACCTGTAGTTGAGGCATTTGCTGTAACCGTCAGGCTTCTACTGATAAACTCAGTTATCTTTCTGTCCAGTCATTGATCAGACAACTTGTGCTACCATTCTTTGAGTACTGTGTTGGTACCACGGTGGACGTAGTTACCTGCTATTATGATTCATGCTGTTACTACTATTGATCTTTCGGTATTGTTCTGTTCTTCCCGAAGAGGATTCATTTGATGTGGGGCTGTTATGATTAATGATGTGATCGGAGTATGGCGAGAACTCTCTGCAATATAAATTTATCTTGGTCTGCAGGAGAGGCTTCTTTATGAGATTTCTTTGCTTATATTAAGGACTTCATTAAGTCCTGGAGGAAGTCCTGAGGTAAATCAGATGTTTGGGGGAAAATGTGCCCTTGTGATGGCACTAGCTTTTGTACCTCTGTTTAGAAGGGAGAGAAAGATGTGACCAGTTACTTCTCTTCACCTTAATGCAGTATCTTCATAGTTTTTTATTATTTTTTGAGTCTGGAGGAAAGTGGTTATTTGAGTTGTGCCCCTGAACAAAACTGTTTCCAGGAGACCAAGAGAGTCTGAAAAGATACCTAGGTATACCCTGTTTAACCAGTGCAATATTCTAACATGGTGCTTCCTGTGACTAAGGACTACTATTCTTCCTCCTTAGCTCAACTCTCACTTTGCTTGCAACTTGCCTGAACCTTTTCACTTAGCTTTCTATTTCTACCTGTCTACATCACCTGTATTCTTTTCAAGTTCAGTTTCCTTTTGCTTTACTGAGCAATTTTACTGTTTCCTCTAATGACTGTTTATACTAACCTATGAAATGTTTTTAATAAGAAAACTCCAAACATGCAGTCATAATGACATGTGGGTTTTTAAATGTGGCAAGACAGACAAAAAAATCAGGTTTTGCATGCTGAGGCTGTCAAAAAGATATTCTAAGGCTTGCATAAACAGGTAGCTGTTTCAGCAGCAGGAGGAAGTTCAACCATTTTAAGAGAGAATACAAAAGGAAACTATTATCATGAAAATATTCATTGTGTGGAGCAGACTGGTTAGCTTGCTTCTTTCTCCCCATTAGACATCTTAAATACAAGTAAACTTAAAAAAAAAACCAAAAAAAAAAACCAAAGAAACCACCCCCCCTCCCAAAAAAACTAAAAAAAACAGCAATTCCATTTGTTCCAACACCCCCTGAACTTTTCTAGGTTGCAGTATGTTTACCTTTGAGCTTAAACCCTGTTCTTGGTTCTGCCTGAGCTTTACATGAGGTCCATATCTGCCTCTCTGGATTCTAGTCAAAGTCAAAGGTTGCATGATTGCATAATGTACAGTGATGTGGTATTACTGCTGTGTCACTTCTTCATGCTGCTAATGTTAGAATAAGAGGAAAAAAATTAATAAGCCAGCTCTTTGTCTTCTGCCCTATCCAGACTTTTTGGCAAATGTTTCTGAGACTCATTAGTGTATAACAAATGCATTTTGACTTTTGTTATAGCTGCAGTAAGTCTGCTGTTTTGCTGAAATTTGATGTTGCCTTCCATCCTGTTTGGTTCAACAAGGCCAAGTGCTGAGTCCTACACCTGAGTCACGATAACTCTGTGTAACTCTATGGGCTAAGGAAGAGCACCTGGAAGGATGCCAGGTGGAAAAGGATCTGGGGCCATTGGTTATTATGAGCTAGCAGTATGCCGATGTGGCTGAGAAGGCCAACAGCATCCTTGTTGTATCAGAAACAGGGTGGCCAGCAGAACTAGGGCAGTGATCGTTGCCCTGTTGGCACTGGTAAGGCTTTATCTCTAATACTGGGTTCA
>VWYK01106472.1:51082-67111 GCA_013399775.1 Semnornis frantzii | reverse complement strand
GGGAACTGCCTCAAGTCCCCCACCTCCGATGACATCTCGCTGCTGCACGAGTCCCAGTCGGACAGAGCCAGCTACGGGGACGGGGCCGAGCCGGATCAGGAGCCGCCGCCGCCATATCAGGTAAGGGAAAGGGCAGGGACGTCCGCGGCGGAGAGCGAAGGCTAGAGGGGGCGAAGAGGAAGCGGGACGGGCAGCGGGAGGCGGCGGGGACCTGGGGAAGGGGATGAGAGAGGGAAGAGGGGCCTGCAGTGCGGGGCAGCGCCAGGCCCCTCGCCTGCGGGCCGGGCCAGGGGCTGCCACTGGCTCTCGCTCCTCGCCGCCGCTCCTGCGCTGGGCGGCCGCCCGAACCTCTCCCTTTCCGCTCACGCGTACCGGGGGGAAGCCGCTTTGTCTCTTCCAGGCTCCCAGCTCGGGCCTCTCAGCAGAGGGGAGGCGAGGTTCTGGCGGCTGGGAGCGTCGGCCGGGCCAAGCTCGGCGGGGGTCGGGTAGGGTTGGCCCCGCTGCCGGTCAGGGGTCAACTGCGGGGTCACGGAGGAGAAGGCACATCGGGGCTGGCCCTCGGGCCGGTGCCGCGTCCTTTGTTGCCTGTCTGCGGTGACATCACCGTCTGGCGTTGCGCTGCTCGGGTGACGCTCCGGGACGGGCACCGCGGGCGGGTGCACTGCCCGGGCTTTGTCCGGGCGCATTCGCCGTCGCCCGGGCTTCGCTCCCGTATTTTTAGCAGCGTCTGATACCCTGTAAGTAACTCTCCCGGCGCAGTGGATTCTCTTTCCCTCGGTCGTGTGAGGCGGCGGCAGGGAAGTTGTTCGGTTTTTGTGTCTCTCGGAGAACCTGTTAATTTATATCTTGGTGATGGATCGGAGCGACGAAAGGCCTGGTATTTGCATTCACCGCTTCCCTCACAGCAGAGGATCACCGCGATGGCGAGTGGTGATGGCGTTGGTACCAAAGCCGCTTCAAGGAGGGATGGCCGTGGAAAGGGGAAGTTTGAACTTGGGGTTGGACTTGTCTGTATCTTCTCCATCCCTATATATGTATGACTAGATACTGTCTGAAACAAGCCAGCTGCAGTAAACATTTTACAGCACTTAAAAAAAAAAAAAAATTCCAGTGGCAGCACTTAACATTTTGGAGTAACAGATTCGCAGATTTTATTTACGTTTTATAAGTATTTTCCTGCCTGAGATAATAGGATATGTTCCAGAGAGACGTGTAGGGATGACAGTTGAGACACAAATTCTGCAGAGTGACTTGAGAGGTCTCTTTTTGAGGACGGGAGTCATCCAGTAGTTGATGTGTAATTAATAAAATTGCAGGAAGTATTTAACTGGGCAGATGTGCAATGTACAAATGCTTTAACGAGTTCAGGAATTGCAGCCTTGATAGGAAGCTCCATACCTGTTTAAGAGAAGCCTCACAAGTAGCAGCCCCTGCTGATACAGTGAAGCTCCTGCTGGTGTTAGTTTGGAGTGTGTGTCTGTCTGTTTCATTTGGATACAAAAGCTTAATATTAGAATAGATTTCATGGTGTGGGCGATTTTTTTTCCCCGAGTTCTGAACTGCATCTGCTGAAGTCCACCAAACGAGGCAGATTGTTTTTTAAAGGTTGTGTTACTCTAAATCAAGCCTGAATTGTCCTTGTGGTTTAGGAACGCACCTCGTTTTTGTCAAGTAAACATCTAAAGTTTGACTGTTTCGTGCTATTGTATTTACATCTGTGATTCTAGGAAGACTTGTGGAGTTGTTTGTTTGTTATGGTTGGTTGGTTGGATTGGGTTTTTCTCCCCTTTTGGAACCAACCGGTTAGCTCTTGTAAGAGTCACAGATCAAGCATGTGCCTTACACAGGCCTTCTTGTGCAGATCTGGGTGTAAGATAACTACTCTTCTTCTGTCAGTGTTTGGTTGTTTGGTTTCCTTGATGAAGAACTTCTTGTTCGCTGTGGATGCTTGACTGAAAACGCAGTAGACAGTAAAATAAATCAACTTAGAGATGTCTGATATCAAGTAAGTATATTCATAGCAAAACCTCCCTCGCTTGAGTAGAGCTGTGTAGCATCAGGTGATGTGCCCACAGGCGTTTGGCTGTCTTGAACATCTGTGGCTGGCCTGAGAGCCTCTCTGCTGATCCCAGTGATTCCTAAAGCTGGGATCAGCAGCTGATCCCAGATGTAAAGCTGCCACCTTAGGGTGGCACTTGGTGGCTCATATAGTCAAAATTCAGAGCTATTCTTTCCATAGGTTTTGAACCACGCTGATTTATGATTTGTTTGTTTAATAAAGGGATCTTTGCTACAGTACTACACAGCATTTTATGCACTTTGAGTTCAAGAGGATTTATCATTTTGGGTTATACAAGATGCACAGCTGAGACTCCAGATGTGAATGGATCCTTATGCTCTGCTACTGCTGTTATGCTAGCAGTAGGTCGCTGTCTAATTTTAACTTTCAAGTGGCAGCTTGGATTCAGTGTTACAAATGGGATTTTTGTCCTTGTTTGTGATAATTACTTCTTTCACAGTGTCTTAACCAGAATTAGTGTTTGTAATAGATACTACGAAGTAAAGCAAGGAAGAGGATAGAGAATTCAAAAACTTGCTCATGGCAACTAGTAGTGTGTCCCAGAAACTAGAAAAAGAGCAATCTGAAATCTAGCTATGAAATTTCAGCTGCGAAATGGAGAATAAGATTTGATATGTTTGCTTCTCTTGCAGCAATGTGTCAGCTTCCTGAAGAGCTTGGTACATCAGCTAGGAGAAGGAGGCTTGTTGGGTGAAGGTACACAGATGTAAATAAATGACTTCTGTGTCTCTTATAACTAATCTCTGGATTATTCTGACATAAAATACTCCTTAGTATCCTGATAGGATTGTGCCATGGACATCCATATGGGAATCTTGTTAAGCCATAATTTTTTACTTACCTATTTATTTCTAACTACAACTTACGCCCCAAACATTTTTTCAGTATTGTATGTCAAGTTTATTTTATTAGTGAGTGCTATTGAGCCATCTATGTGAAATTCCTGGTTCCAAAAATGAGGTGGAAAATTGGATTGGGGAAAATGGACACGTGGAGTATTGGGGAATATAATTGGAAATCAGAAGCTCTGCATGTACCTGTCTCTGCTGTCAGTTTCTGTACATGTTTTATGCTACAGCAGAAAGGCTTGTGAGGGGAAGCATCTTTTTAAACAGGTATCTGAGCTAATGAGAAAGTGGTCCACTAAAGCACCAGACATTTGTCAGTGCATCAAACTTATCGTCCAACATGGCAAATAATTCAAACAAGCCAGTAAAAGAGTATGCTTGTGTGATGGTGGGGAAAGGAAGAGATTTCAAGGGTGGACCAGGATTTTCATGCACACATGCTAATTTTGGATGCTTCCACTTTGAAACCTAGGAATTACAACAGTTTTTCTAAGTGCTAAGCACATGCAACTCCATTTTTATCCAGCGAGTCTGTGATTAGGAGTTAGTTTGTTTTTTCTCAAGTCCTCGAAATTGAGTATGCTTGCAAGTTTGTTTTCCTTTTCTGTGTATGACTCCTTTGCCATCTGTTGGCAATATACCTTCTGCTGTTTTTTCATACAAGGTCACTTTTTTTTCCCCCCCTGGTTTATCTTACTTTTAGTAGTTCTTCTCATCGACTGCTTTATAGAAGAGATGTGCCCCTTAGTTCTTGTATCCTGTTACTCTTCTTAAATAGTTCCTTAATAGTGGCAGGAAGTAATTTGCCAGTTTATTGAACTTTGGAATTTTGCAAAGTGAAGTACAGAACCCCTCAAAACTTTGGTCCGTTGAGTTTCTCAAAAGTACTGCTGTGGACAAAATACACTGCAGTCATCTAAAAACAATGTATACCACTTGCTAAATTAATAAGATGAAAGTGTGAGAAAGAATCCGAAGTTCTTGGTATTAATGCTGAACTCCTAAAAGCAGGTTTAATATGTTGACATGCCAGTAAGATATTTTATCCCTTTTACCTGAGGAGATCCAAAACATACTCCAGTACTTGGTACTTACAGGATCAGATAAAATGTTTCTGCAGATCTAGTAGATTTTAAAAATTATTATTTTAATAAATTAAAATGTATTGACCTGCGTACTCCTTTGATTAGGCTGTAAGCACAAAATGGGACAAGGGATCACAAACATGAGCTTCATCCAATCTTGTGCTCCCCTTCCAATAGCTGTTTGAGGCAGCAGATTTTTAAAGCACAATTTAGAATGTCTCCTGGCATCTCTTAAACTGAGGTTGCTGCAATAGTCTCCTTGAGCCTTCACTGTTACCTGAGCATCACCTGTATGCATTGTATCCTCATCCCCATCCATCTTTCTTGTTGTTCATTTCTCAGGGAGGTGCACAGCAGCCTAGGTCCCTGGTAGGTCATCTCCTAGGATCCTCTAAGCCTAAATATGCAGCGCAGTAGATGCATCTCTTGAGTGTCACTTATCCAAGACACTGAAGTAGTCTCCAGTTTGAACAGTCAGAAAATGTTCTTGAAATAGTCTGCAGTTTCCCTGTGAAACTTGCTCCTGTGGATGCATGTGTTGGATTTGTTTTGCTCAACAGAGAAACAGATTTTGTTATGCTCTTCTCATGACTTAAGTAATACACTACCTTGGTGTTATGAAGCTGTCTTTCCAAAGCTGTGGTAATTAATAGCATTCAAAACTGCAAGCCGAGTTAATTCTGATACAAGAGCTGCACCCATATATGGAAGCATCTGTATGAAATTCTCTTGGGCTGCAAATGAGAGGATTTATTGTCTGTGATTGCCTGTATTGGTAGAGAAGGGCTACAGGCATGTAACATGAGTTAACATGAGTCATTGTACAAACAGAAAACTTAAAAGTTGTCTCTGCAGGTCTTGCCCTTTTTTCTGCATGTCTTCCACATCTCAGTGATGACTTGTATGAATTACAGCTGTATTAGTGGATCTGAACTGAAATACTGCTGCAGTATTCCACAGTTCCTCAGTCTGGTCCTCAATCTTCAAAGGGCTTCAACCAAGAGTGTCTCTGTTGTGTTGCTGGTTAGTGCTTTCTGACAGCAGTGCCATAGGTGGAGGATCATGTACAGTGAGGAGAGAAAATGATGGAAGAGTTTGCTTCATGGGTCAGAAATGGTAGAGCAAGGCGGTGATTAATTTGTGTTTACTTCTTGTCCAGAATGATTGCTTAGGGTATCTTGCACAACTCCTCAGAAATGAACAAGGGCTGTAATAGTACTATGACATAATGTAACTGTGAAGGCCCAAGCACCAAGTGTTGAAGTCACTCCTGTTAAGTAGTTATAAAATCAGATGGCTGCATTTAGAAGATCTGTAGACCCTCCATGTCTTATGGTGCAGTTCTGGTAAATTATTTATATGCACAATGCAATAATACACTTTTTAAAAAATATCTGCATAGGGCAGTAGAGTTTTATGTATCCAGATAGTAATGAAATATATGTAGTATTCATTGTATTATTCATATGTAGTATTCATTGCAATAGCAGTCAAGATTATTTGGTTAGTGAGCAGTACGTTCATGATACCTGTGACTCCTTCCATCTCTGAAGAACTTAGCAAGCTGCTTAGAGAATTATTTCTGGTAATCAGTGCTGGGTGGAAATCCAACTTCTTTTCTAGGTAACAGGAAAATTGTGCACCTGTATTTCCCACCTCAATGCATACTGATTTCAGTGTAGCCTGATGGGCTGGCTGGTTAGCACTGCCTTCCATTTTACTGGTGAAAAAAGATGGGGGACAAGAGGAGGGAAAGCAAACCTGAAAACAAAGGGTACCATCTGGTGATGGTATCACAGAGTTGAATAGCATTGAAAATACCCATTCAGAAACTGGTTTTCATGAATATTTTAATTAATATTGGCTGAATATTGCAATTCTCCACCTGCTTTAAAATCATCTCTTAACTCCAGTTGGTTACAAATATGTGTTAGGCATGGCTAGAGGAAATGAGAAGTGTATGCTGATGTTCAAGTTTTGTGTTACCATCTTTCTGTCATAAAAATTAGTGCTGGTTTCTAGACTTACTGTTGTTGAGTTGACAGTTGGGAAAGATCCGTTCCTGACCATTCTGACCACAAAGCTTTCCAAGAGGATTTCTGAAAAGAGAATGTCTATAATCACATCTGATGGAGTACTACTTACTGTTTTTATGTAGGTTGCTAGAAAAAATGTCTGAAGTTAGGTCAGTGTCATACAAGGTCTCCCCCTGTCTTCCCACGTCCCTCTTACCACTTCAACCAATGAAAGCAGCTTGGTTTAATGAACATAAAATGTATTGACCTGCTCAAATGCAATGGCTGTAGTCAAAATGCTTGCAGAATGTAAGGTCAAGGAACTAAAAATGCCACCACTGGCTTTTGACAGTCTTGTGTCTTCAGTCTTTGTGCTTGTCCTTTTTATTGCCTCCCCATAGATACACACGGAGAAACCTGTTTATATTTTGAAGAGGTAACAATCTGTGGAACAGACTAAAGCAAATCAACCCTGACTTTTCTATGAGCTAATGAAACTGTTCCTAAGAGACCAAAGAATCAGAAAATGAGCAGGTTTTTCAGGATGTCATGGCTGAGTTAGAATTATACTTCTTAAGAGGGGGGGGGGAAGCTTCAATCTTGATTTAGACTGCAAGAAAAAATCTGCCCTGACATTGTGCAGGTCTCAGAAGGGAAGATGTCTTGCTTCCTGAAGGTAGGTTGTGGTTTTGTAGAAAACACTGTCTTGTTCTGCCAGCCTTTTGGGGACAGCTGCAGCAGTGACCTTTCCCAGCAGAGCAGCTTCTTGTTGGGTAGAGCTGCATTGTGAACTTCATCCCCCCCCATACTAAACAAAGTACACCAGAACATCACTTTAGCAGCCCTAGCATAAGCCATTGTCATTCCTAGTTCACTCTTCTGTTTAGTCTGACTTTAAGCAAATCAACTGGTTTGTGCCTTGGTTTCATCACTATAAAATGAGGAGTAATAAACTTTATCTTTAGGGCAGGCATGCTTAGTAATTTAATTCATGTTTGTAAAGTGTTCCATAATTTGATTTTAATAAACTATTCCTCCATTGTAAAATGAACCTCTGCAGGAATTAATAAGAAACCTGCTGTAGAGAGGGAGCTTTATCAGAAGATCTGTTTAAGACAGTAGATAAGTCTCCTAAAATCTCTTTTGGAATCTGACAGTTCAGCGTTTATTTGGCAGCCCTCGTTCCAGGTGCTCAGTTGATAGGAATGAAGTGGCTGTGGAGATAGTAATAAGAAATCTTGCTTTATCTTCATTTTGCTGGGAGATTGTGTGTTCTTTCAGGCAAGCCAGCCTAAGCAAGGAATACCTCCCTCCCCAAAATCTAGGACCACCATGTGTTTAGGAAGCTCTTGTGTTTCCTGCATATATACCACTGGTTCATTTCTGTGATGAGCAGCTGTTGCTGGCTGTTCATCTGTACTTCAGCTTCTGAACCACAGAAAATAAACTAGTGTTATGTTTTGAAGAGAGAACAATCTGCAGAATGCAAAGCAAATCAGCTTTGACTCTTCCTATGAAGTCATGAAATGATATCCAAGAGACCAAACAGTCCTAAAGGGTGGTTATTTTATCTACCAGTCCTCCCCAGGAATCTACTGGCCACCGTTTCTCAATTTCTCACCACTGAGGAATAAGTCAGAATGCCAGTGGTATAAAAGTTGCTGGGCTGTCCATGCACACTGTGATGGGCAAAGAGAGATGTGTGCAGCAGCTGGAGAAGGAGATAAAAGCATTGTCCTTTCAACCACAGTTGCATCAGCCAAATCACAACCAGCTGCTTTACTGCATCGGGCACTTGTGCTGATGCCCCAGAAGGCTTACGTGTGTTCTCTGCACCCATGCCCTTGTATCTAAGGCCAGGGTGGTATTTGAGCGTCCTCATCCTGCCTCTCTTTTTAGCCACTGGCTTAGTATAGGGATGATGTAGACTTGAGGTGCCTGGGGAAGGACTGAAACTGTGGGAGGAATAAGAGAAACTGTGGCTCAGGAAATTCAGTTCCTCTCTTAGCCCCAGCATGCAGTGCTGAATGTGCAGGCTACTGTCCCTGCAGTACTGAAACCTTTTTCCCTTGATAGTATTTTTTGGACATTGGAGAGGTCACTGTGTCCTCTTAACTGCTTTTTTTCCCCTTGCTTGGACCAATTAATGTATCTCTAGGCATAGTTCAGATGCAGTTCTTGGATATAGCTCACTGAACTCCAAGGCCAAATGCCCAGACAGGGACAGCCTCATCCTTTGTCAAAGACAGAACTCAGCTGGCTGACAATGTCAAGTTTTCCAGAGCTTGAGACTGCAAATATTCCATGTACCATTAGAGTCTGAACTGCTGAGAGGTCATAAGAAGCATTAAAGAAATGCCTGATTTATGACTAATGAAATTTAATGAAGCCACATGAACATCCAGTGATAAGCAAAAAACCATAATGGTTCAGTCACTGCAGGTTTGGACAGAGGTAAGGAATCTGCTGTCTTGAAGCCATGATTAAAACCAGTGAATGTACCACTCTCTCATCTTTGTCATAGCAAAACTGTCTTTAAAAAAAAAACAAACAAAAAAAAACCCGTCAGACTAGAATATAATCCAGGAATCTATCTAGCTATATATGTACTTGGGCAGTAGTTCTGTAGAGACTGTCATGTTTCTCTGTAGTCAGAATCACAAATTGTCAGGGTTGGAAGGGACCTCAAGGATCATCCAGTTCAAACACCTGTGCCGTGGGCAGGGGCACCTTGCACTAGATCAGCTTGCTCAGAGCCACATCCAGCCTGGCCTTAAAAACGTCCAGGGATGAGGCTTCCAGCACCTCCCTGGGCAACCTGTGCCAGTCTCTCACCACCCTTGTGCTGAAGAATTTCTTCTGAACATCCAGTCTGAATTTACCCACTTGTAGTTTTGTTCCATTCCCCTCAGTCCTATCACTACCTGACACCCTAAAAAGTCCCTCCCCAGCTTTCTTGTAAGCCACCTTCAGAAGGCTGCTATTAGGTCTCCCTGAAGCCTTCTCCAAACTGAACAACCACATGTCTCAGCCTGTCCTCATAGCAGAGCAGCTCCAGCCCTCTGATCATCTTCGTGGCCCTTCTCTGGACACATTCCAGCACATTCAGATCTTTCTTGTCACAGGGGCTGCAGAACTGGACACAGTACTCCAGGTGGGGCCTCACCAGAGTGGAGCAGCCCTCGCCATTCTCACTCTGTTTCTCCTGCTGGTTTGTATACAAGCTCTATGCAGAAGGAAATGGAGGACTATTTATCTGGCTTTCTTTATTGACATAAGATGCATCTTGCTGTGGGGGGCATAGAAAGCTCTGACTCAGTGTGCTAACGTTGCAGATTTGGTTGGGGCTGGGTGCTCTTGGCCTTTCTGTTTCAGAGCTGCGGGAGGCTTATCCAAGAGATCAAAGTGCATCGGATTCCATTATGTCAGTGTCTATGGGACAGTATAACGCATGACTGCCCTGGGATGATGCCTGTGTCTGGCTTTTTGTTCATCATAGTCATTAAACCCAGATACAGAGTTTGTTCTGTGCACTGAGCATTAATCACAGTGTTTTATTAGCATGGTTGTCCAAATCTGTAATTCAGGCATAGTTATAATTTCGCAGTATCATTTAAGGCAAGTATTTATTTTACCTGGATGAATTCTTACTAGAAGTTCAGGAGGAGAAGTGATTGCTCTCAGGTTTTGAGCAAGCAAATTGCTAAACTGGTTTGGGCTGTACTGTTGCTTAACAGAAAGCAGTTAAGGTCTGTATTCAGCAGAAACTACATAAAAGGCTCAAATCAGCAAACTAATGCTCTAAATTAAGATATAGTTAAGATACTGAAGTTAGTATTTCCACACACGTAGACTTGATTTTAAGCACTATAGTATCACTAAATTGTCACTGCAAATTTCTAATGTTTGGGGGTTTCTCTTTAGGTGTGCTGGTGTGTATTGCAGTTGCATCCATATTTCTTTGGTTTAGTTTATGAAATATGACAAAGTCATTGCTTTAGCGTCCGCTTTAGAGTTCTGTAAGGCTGTATCTATCTACTTGGAGACCTTAAGGCAGCTGTGGATTATCCTCTGGAGAGTGGCATCCTTGAAAGTATGTGGATTATTCTCTGGAGAGTGGCATCCTTGAAAGTATGTTGCCCTTCTTGGAAGGAAACTATCGCTTTTAAAATTGAAGCAGGAATTCTGAAGTTAAACTAACTGTTGATTCTTTTCTGGGTTACTGTGCTTTGACTGCTTTGTTCCTGGGTCTCTGAGGCTCACGAGCTGATAAAATCCCATTGTAGTCACTAAACTGAGAATACAGGTCCATACCTCTACTTGCCAGTTTGAACTAGTAAGGAGTACTGCCTAGGTGGTGCCTCCTGCAGCTGGACTGAGTTAGATGATGGCCTTTGGCTCAAACCTGAGTGAGATACTCTGTTGCTTTCCCACCCTGCCCTTGACTGGAAGTGGTAGTGTTTCATTTTTGTCTGTTAGAGTAGATTCATCCAATAGCTGGCCTGGAGCTCTGCTGATTCCTATCTAATCCTTCCAGCCAGTCATCTGCAAGGACCAAAAATGAAGTGCAAGGAAGGCTTTTACATTATGTCTGAATGTAGGCAGTCTGGGGTTTATAAGAATTAAAGTCGTAGTTATTTCAGTATGTGGCTAAACCACTGAAAGTAAATTGATCAAAGAATGCCTATTCCTTTTGTTTCAGTTTCTTAATCTACAGTAGATGGAGTTAGGTAGAGAGAAAATGTTTTAATTTTTTTTTATTTCTAAAAAAATCCCTTTAGGGAAAAATACTATGCACTCAAAATTTCATGTTCCAACTACTACTTATTTTCCTCCATAAACTGTATTCCTGTTCAATAAGTAACTTGCTTTTTCCAGCCTCCCAGAAGCAGCAAGGCGACCTAGATCTGGAGTTTCCTGGGGAGAAGTTTGCTTCACCCTATATATAGCTTCTCCTGAAGTGTCTTTATGTAGCTGTCACCTACTCTGAGCTGAAACTCAGGAGAAGAAAGCTGTAGTTTTAGGCTGAGGTAGGAAAGTAGGGTGGTTTAGAATCACAGAATAGTCCAGGTTGGAAGGGACCCCCAAAGGTCATCTAGTCTGAGTCCCCCTGCAGTCAGCAGGAACATCCTCAACTAGACCAGGTTGTTGTTTTATCCATCTGTTTTCCTTTTTTTTTGAGTCTACTAAATAATTTGTTTGTGTGTGTGTGTGTGTATATATATATATATATAAAAAAAAAATATAGCATTTGCCACTCTTTGGATTCCAGCATGGTGATTCAGGCCAGGCTTCCAAACTGCCCCCTGCAACATACAGGACTTCATGTCTTTGTGCCCTCACTGCCCTGTGGCTGAATCATGAGCAGTCATCTCTTGCTTAACGAGTGAATTCGGTCACCTCTTCATGCTGGCAGGAGTTTCTGTAGTGGACTCTGAACGCGATACGCTGGGGTCAGTGTGTTCTTAGCTCTGGTCAGATCGTGCAGATGGAGATTCCTCCAAGCAGTGTTTTTATTGGGAAGCAAAAGCTGGGAAAATGGTAGTAACAACTGTGTAACGGATGCTACTGAACAGGCTGTTGGTGTTGAGGGATCAGACAACTGTTTCCACCTCAGGGTAATGAGTCAAATGGTGCAGAGAACTGTAGGCTGAAGGGAACTTACCCATCCCTTTGTCAGAGTAAGGCCTTTTATTTTTTTTTTTAATATGGGGGACTTTATCTGAGTCAGTGCATCAGCAACTTGAGCTGTTTGGGCTTCTGCAGCCTTTCTAGGGATGCAAGGGTGATGAGGGGCAATGGGTTTAAACTAGAGAAGAGTAGATTTAGATTAGATGTTTGGAATAAGTTTTGCGCCATGAGGGTGGTGGAACACTGGAAGAGGTTGCCGAGGGAGGTGTTTGGGGCCTCATCCCTGGAGATATTCAAGGTGAGGCTTCACATGGTTCTGGGCAGCCTGCTCTAGTTGAGGATGCCCCTGCTGACTTCAGGGGGTGTTGGACTGGGAGGTCCCTTACAACATAGACCATTCAGTGATTCCATGTCCCTGCCCATGGCAGGGGGGTTGGAACTAGATGATCCTTGTGGTCCCTTCCAACCCCAACTGATTCTATGATTCTGTGTCCTCAAAGAGAAGGTGCCACTGCCTAATGACCCCTCATACTATTCTCCTGGGCTTTCACCACACAGGGAAGCGGCACAAGTAGAGCCCAACAGTGCTTCTGTGTCAGGGTGTGTACACCTGCCACGTGGGGAAACTACCATCTGCGTTTCCTTTTCCTTGATTTGAGGCAGGATTCTGTGCCAGCACTTAAAACTAATGGCTGTGACAGACAGGACTTGGGAGCAGATGCCACTGAGGCCACAAGAGAGGCTCAGGGGGGCTAGCTTTGTGTTCAGCAGACCGTGAGACGAAACCAGGCAAAAATGTACTGTGCCTCGTGATTGTGGTGCTGCGTGCATCCATGTTTCTGGCACAGGGAGATCTGATCTAACTATCCACTGCTGCCAAAAGGGATTTGGGTTTTTTTCCCTCCTGTTTTGCACTTGCAGCCATGTACTCTGCCGTTGCTTTGTGGTGGCTTTGGTGCTTATCCATATCTTCAGCGCGTCAGCTCGTGCCCTTCAAGTGTCAGAAATGGGAGCTCTTGCTCTTCCTTCTTCCTGTCAAATGAGCAAACTGAACTGGTTTCCTGGTGAAGATTGGGTTTGTCTGCACTCTTTACCATCTATACAGCATTTTACTTTATGACATCTGTGGAAAGGTCTGGAGGTGTCAGGTATTAGATGTGTGCTATCACCACCAAGTATTTCCAGGAGTTTCGGCTTCATGTTGTAACTAAGGATATAACTGGACTTAACTAAGTACCAGAGCATGCACAGAATGGATATCTGATACTGGTGTGGGCAGTGAGTGTGTTTGGGAATGGTCTGTACAAGAAATGCAATCTACAGGTGCTGTTTCTAACTGCAGTGAGGTGGGGATTTCAGTTGGAGGGATTTTGCTACCTCGGAATAAATCTCCAATATAGAAAAAATCCTTAAGGAAGAGCAGAATTAAATGCAGTCTTTCTGGTTAAAAACAAATAGAAAAGAAAAAAACACAAACAAAAAAACCCCAAACACACACACACACACACACAAACCCCACCAAAAAACCCCAAAACAAAAAAAAAAAAACCACCCAAACTCCAAACCAAAAAAGACCCTCAACACCAACCACAGAAAACCAAAGCAAAAAAACCCCTACCAAAAACCCAAAATAATAGAAATCTGTCTGCCACAGCTGCCATTAAAGGTTCTCAGATGCTTTTGTTCACTTTCTTTTTTTAAGAAGCTTCCTGAATGTCACCTAACAGCTCATGAGCATATTTGGTAAGTACAGGAATGGGTGAAGCCTTTTTCACAGCCTGCTCATGTTGTGCAGCAGACTGTGAGATCCCTTGGGACACAACTGAGCACAGTAACATCATTCATCTGCATTGTGGGGTGCTGCTGTGCCTCTTTCCTCACACAAGCCTCCCAGTTATGACTCTGTGGATGGCTTCCAAAGTCTGAACATAACTTGGCAAGCTTTGTCGCTGCTGTTAGGAGTTTGATTACCTTTGTGCATATGTATGTGAGGACTGCCAGTTTATGTGGTTTTTCAGAAAACAACTGCTCTGTTGTCTGAAATGTTTAGAATTAAGGAATTGTGTAAGCATGTAAGAGCAGAGCTAAGCTGGCTACCTCAATTTGCTTGTCCTGTTTCAGCTATTATGTCTACTTACTCTAGTTCAGCATTCCTCAGGAGAGGCTACTGTTGACTCCAGTCTTTAGTGCAACTTGAAGAACAAAACTCTGCTTCGTGAAATAAACTTGGGAACCAGATCTTGCTGCTTCTTCCTGCATTTGCTTACGCAGCGTTACCAACTCTTGTCCTTTCTGCAGTAATGCCATGCTCTTACATAGCTTCAAACCCTCTTGCTCAGCTCAGTTTTCTCAATTCGGAGCCAGCAGTACTGAATATGAGCAGTAAATGTCTACAGCTGGTTTTGGATCTCGTGAACTAAGTCAGGTAACACTTTTTTTTTGTCTTGGAGATGTAAAAAGAACAACAACAGCAGCTCAAAAGTCACAGGGAACATGGCTGATGGGACAGTGAGGGATGACAGCCTTCTCTGTCTGTTACTGGGGCTGTGGGGGCTGTAGAAATGATTTTCTGAATGAGTCTGCTTGCTGCCATTAAGGTTTGCTGAGTTATTTCACACAATATGCTGCCCAGGTCTCCGTTTGAACACGGTAAGGCATTTCACTGGGGCTGAAGAACTTTGCCATTACTGCTCCTCCAGGAAGCTTCCTTTGATCAACTGAGAACTAAGGCTCCAGAAGCTATTTCACATTTCTAGATTATTTTTGGCACGCTTGCACCTGTTATTCTTGTACCAAACAGATCTTTAGTTGTTTTTCAGATGTTTACTTCTTTTTGATTTATTTAGATCTGACTCTTTGTATCTGTTTCAGCTTTTGTTTTTCTAGGCTAATGCTTCTATTTTTATTTTGTTTGTTAGTGAATAGCTAGCCATGTGACTTGGTTTCCCTGAAAAACAAAACCTGCCTCATCCATAGCCACTGAAACCAAACTAATAAGCAAAGAAAAAACACCCTCTATTCAAACCCAAAATACCCCAAATAGGGAAAAAAAAAAAAGGCACAAGGAATATTAAGTGGTTAAGGGATCAGCGACTGACTGCTCAGCATCTTGCAATTTTTTTTTTGTCATGGTGACTCATAAAGTAAACATTCTGTGACTTCATTAAATTTGCCAAATATGCAGCTCAGAAGTCCAAGGGGCGAGTACCTTTTCATGCACTGTTAGCCATTATCCTCACCTCATGGAGGTAAACCATTCCATCGCATGCTGAAGACCTCCTCAAGAATGCAGTGTTGCATGAAGTGAATTAAAAAAACCCAAAAAACCCAGGACCAGGCCTCAAAGTTATTGCAAGGCTAATTTCTGTGCAAAGCTTCAGTAGCACAAAGAAATTTTCTTTACCTTGATTTCCCAGTCTGAAATTGCTCCTTAAGGTACTTGCCATGTGGCTTTCAGCAGGCTTCATTTGGTGAACATCAGACTCATTTCTGCCAGAGTTCATGGAGAAAGCCATGCCTGGCCCTTTTCTGCCCCCAAGGAAGCATCTAGAGCTGCCCATCTCCCAGAACAGTTGGTTTACTTCTGCTTCTCCTGTCTGATTGAAAACAAATGAAGGAACAAAAAGAAAAAGGTGGCTGCAATGATTTCTGTTTGTATCTACTGCAGTGGAGATCCATCTGTAAGAAAGGAAGTATCCCAAATGAGGGCAGAAATTGAGACTCATCCTGTTACCTTGCTTTTTTACCTTTGTTTTTTTTTTTCAGGGATTACTTGACTACTTGTGTACTTGTCCCCAGTGGAGCACCTTCCCTGGCTTCACTTGGTTGCAGCCAGGAGACAATGAAAGTTTAGTCCTGTAGGTTATCAGACTTGGAGAAGCAGTGCTAAGCTCTATCTGCTTTCCAGTCTGCTGCACCCACTGCTTCTCAGTGATGTATTTGAGAGGTATGCTTTTGGGGAATGTATGGTGAGTGAAAAAGTCTAGAAAAATTGCTACCTATTTTTTGTAGCAATTGAGTGATGATATTTATGCTTAGGGAGCTAAAACCTGAGCAAGAAGCTTCTTCCAGCATATCCAATTATTAATTACCTCTATAGTTACACCCAAATGCCTTACAAGATAACAAGGCCTCTTCAGTACTATGTGTCATAAATTAAACCTAAAGAATTCCCAGAGTTTGCTTGATAGCTGTTTTGCTGTGGCTGTGTGTCTATTTTTGACACAATAACACACCGAGTACCTCCAGATTTATTGCCTCAAAGCTCAGTATTATTCCATTCTGCCGTTCTGATTGCTGCTTGCATGTGTATAAACTGGCAAAACACTGTAGTACTTGTATGGATTGTAGCAGGATGACAGAGTGTTAGG
>VWYK01106472.1:31791-50801 GCA_013399775.1 Semnornis frantzii | reverse complement strand
CTCCCTCAAGCTTTCCTTCTAAGGAAGATGTTCCACTGCCTTCAGCATTTGTGTGGCTCTGCACTGGACTCTCTCAGGCAGTTCCTTGGAGTCTTTCTTGAACTGAGGAGTGCAGAACTGGACACAGTATTCAAGATGCAGCCTCACTAGGGCAGAGTAGAGGAGGAGGAGAACCTCTCTCGACCTAAATAGATGGGGATATTCCACCCTGAACATTGGTGCAGGAGAATACACTAAACAGAACTATTTCTTCATAAAGCCTGAAAATAGTGTTGGTAAGGTGATGTTAATGACATCAGGCTTTCATTTCTGACTCCAGGGGACATGGAAAATAGCATGTACCTCACTTAAGGGTGGGGTTACACTTCAGTGCAGGGCCTGAGTAGGTTCCTTGTACCCATGTACCTAAATTGGAATCTTTGAAATTCACAGGTAATGTTCTTGAGAGATTAGTGCTTTTGAATTTGTGCAGATAGCCTTTGTATTTCTGTGTGATCGCCACTCCAGCTCTAAAACTGTGTCATACCTATCACTGTATTAGATGTCCAGGGTTTCACTGGTGAACTTCACACAGCAGCATTAAAGATCTCTGGTTACATGAATGAGCTAAGGCTGGGAATCTCCAGCTTCGCAGCTGCTCCCATATGGGTGTGTTGGGGTGAAAGGGGGCTTTGTCTGCCAGCCAGGCAGTCCATATTCAGAAAAACGACCTCTCTGTTTTCATCTGTCTCCTCTCAAATGGTTTCTGTTCTTCTGAGATTCTGTAGCAGGCTGAGCCTTAATTCAAGCAAGTACTTAAGTAGATGCTCAAGTGTTGTGTCTCTGGTAGCGTCCAACATCCTTACTGAGCCTGCTGCTGGGTTAGTAGTGGGGACATTTGAAGATCTCACTATGTGATACTTGCAGTCAGCAGGATGAATCCATTGCAGAAAAGCCAGTTTCAATGTAAACAAAGCTCTTGCCACCTTCCATGGGAGTGGGTGTAAGCAGATGGATGGCCTGGTGAAACAGAGTTTTCTTCCTCCCATTGGGGCTGAACAAGGTGAGATGGGAGTTGCCGTGGCTGTAGGGGCTGAGCTGAGCTCTGTGCTCCACATCTTCCCTCCTCCTTACTCTTGCAGAGCCTTGGACCTGCTTCAGTTCCCCTTTCAAACCACCTACTCCAAAAGCACCTCTGCTGAAACAAACATAAATGTTTTTGATGTAAAATTGGCACAGGCAAGATCCAAAGAGGAGTATTTAGAAAACCCCACCAAAGTACAGACTGAAAATGCTGATTAGGCAGGTGGTTGCTTATACAGTTAGTAATGGATACTTTATTCATCTGTGAAGGCAAACATTTGTGGTCTGTCCTGGCTGCATCAGCAACTGGCTGTGTGTTTCCTACACAGCAGTAATATGAAGCTGTGTTTTCTGGTGACAGATTAAAGAAGTGACCAAATGCTCACTGAACTGCCTCTATGCATTTAAAACTTTTAGTATGAAAAACACATTCTGGAAGCATTTTGCTTGTGTAACCGACTCCTGAGATAGCTATTTATGATTTTTCTACCTGTTCTTGGAACAGGCCTTTTTTTCTGTTGGAAGAGGTTTGACAGTTGCATGAGATCACACTTGGATTTATGCCCCGAGAGCTAAAAATGCAGAGTCACTGCTTGTAAGGACAAGACTGCTGGAAAAAATAGAAATGTTGCCCTTGTATTCACTGCTAATACTTACTGCATGAAAAAAAGTGGAGTTTCTCTAGTGTGCCTTAATGTTCATATGGTCATTCCTGGCACTTTACAAGGAGCACTGCCTTCAAAACCCCCCAAATCAGCAGATCTAGTAATAATAGAGTGTCTGAGACATTGCTTCGAGATTAATAAATGATCAGCTGAGATGAGTTGATAGCTTCTGGTTGATTACAGTGGTGGCTTATTAACTCAGAGTTGAAGTAATTAGTGTTATTATCAAGTGACATTAAACAAATACCTGAATGGTGTTTTCTGTGTGCGTTTGTGAAAGTGTGGGAGGTGGCAGTGAGTGTGTGCTCAGGAGAAGTGACTGCATCCAGGTGGTGCAAGCATCCTGAGCTGTGCCAGAATCTCCTGTGTACAGCCCTTCAGTTTAGGGTGCTGTCACTGCCCTCTGATTCAAACCCCATGTCTAGCTTCAAAATAGGGAAGAAACTGCAGAAATGTCCCCATCCAGTTGCCCAGGATATGGTGGAAGGGAGGAGCTGTTGGCTGGGTGGATGGTGGGGACATGCCAGGGAGGTTGTGGAGTCGTCCTCTCTGGAGATACTCAAGACCTGCCTGGATGTGTTCTTGTGTGACCTGCTCTAGGTGATCCTGATCTGGCAGGGGCGTTGGATTGGATGAGCTTTCGAGGCCCCTTCCAGCCCCTAACCTTCTGTGATTTCTGTGATCCTCACCAAGCCGCCATGGGCAACATCTGGGACAGCTGCACACACAGACTGATGCTGTTTGAGGTGCCCTAATCTATGGCAGCTGTATGTGAGGCTTCACCTGCCTGTGGCTTTCCAGCAGGCTAATGCAAAAACATACTTTAAAAAAGCTGTGCATAAGCTGTTTCAAAAGAGAGCATTGATTATATCCTTTAACTGGCCTCAGGAAGCCTCCTGGCTGTCTCTGCCCAGCGCAGTCCCCTGCTGCACTGCCTAAGTTGACACTTGATGTCCCATACCTGAATCTTGTGGGCACACACTTGGTGTTAGAAATTCAGACACCATTAAGAAAATAGAAAGGCCTGGGATTGGGATGTATGCTGCCAGTCTGGGGCAGCTTCCTGCTCAAGGAAGCATTCTTAATTGAATATGGCTTTGTGAAAAGGGCAATTAAAATATTTCAGATTGACTACTTAGTTATGGTCAGCTGAAGTGTAACAAATTCCTGAACTTTGAAACTCTCCCTGCTGTCATGGTCTCAAGGCAGGTGCCCCACACCTGCAGTCTCTCTCTATGCTCTCTGGTCACGCAGACCCAGTTCATTGTAACCAGTCCCATCTGCGTTTTAAAGTTTTTCTGCAATAGGACATGGACTGTTGGCACTTTCCCCCAGGTGATTCCTTAGTAACCTGTTTTCTCTATGGTTGGGCTGAGGTCTGCACTCCTCAGGAGACCCTCTGCTGAGGCCCTGCTTTTGGCAAGGCCTGATGGCAAGCTGTTCATTAGGTTTCTGCTGGAGGAAGTCTTTTGCTAGGCCTCCTCCCTGGGCTGGTGCAGCTTGGCTGTGGTGTTCTGCTCAGCCCCATCAGCCATTCTTTACTTGCTCCCTGGTGACGGTTTGCAGAAGCCCTCTTCATCCAGTGTGTTTTGGCTGGGTAACAGACTGTCTCTTTCACACCTCTGGGTTTTGGTGCTTGCTTAAAGCCGTGTAGCTACAGAGAATTTTGCATATAGGATAGTACCACAGGGTAGGTGATCTGAGATAGCTGCTGTTGATCTGCCTGTTTTTTCTTATCTGTGTTACCTCTTAATCTGAAACTAAACTGACATCTCAGACACCTCTCATGGTGGTGACAAAGTTACAGCTGGGGCTGTTGTGTCTATTTAAGTTTTGTTTTAGAAACTTACCTATGAGGACTTGCATTTGATACAGTGGTTTTGGATGTGTGGTGAAACTTGCTTTAGGCAAGGCTCTTAGATTAGAGGATCACAGGATGTTAAGGGCTGGAAGTGACCTCTGGAGATCTGCCACTCCAACCCCCCTGACAGAATAGGATCATATAATCTAGCACAGGTCACACAGGAACACATCCAGACAGGGCTGGAAAGGCTGCAGAGAAGGAGACTCCACAACTTCTCTGGGCAGCCTATGCCAGGGCTCTGGCACCCTTACAGGCAAGAAGTTCTTCCTCATCTTGAGGTGGAACTTCCTGGGCTGCAGTTTCTATCCCTTGCCCCTTGTCCTCTGCTGGGGCACAAGTGAGCAGAGGCGGTCCCTGTCTCTTCCTTCCTGACCCCCAGCCCTCAGATATTTATAGACATTGATTAGATTCCTCTTTCAGCCTTCTCTGCAGGTTAAGCAGCCCCACGGCTCTCAGCCTTTCCTCACTGAGGTTGTTTGGATAGTCCTCTCTGCCCAAAGAGGATGCTAAGGCCATACACTGAGCCCAGTGATGAGCTCATTCCTCATTTGATTTCACTGATCCTTTGATATCCTGCTCACTATCTAAAATACATCCCTAGGTAAGCATAGTATATTTCTCTGCTGGATGTTATTGTGTTCTTATGAGTTCAAACTAGTACATTAAACACATCCATCTTCACTTCACATGCAGAAGTAGAGCCTGTATTTATACTTCAGCAGGCCTCTCCTGGTGGATCACTCATGCATTTTTCTCTTTACTCCTTGTGTTGGCCCTCTCCCCCCAGCCTTTCCTCTTGGCTATGTGGGGCTACTTTCTGTAGTTTTGCTGCCTTGTTGTGGAAGTGCTCAGAAGGGCTGTTCTGTTCTCAGGATTGCCTTTGAGCTGACCCAATTTCTGCCAAAAGATGCATTTTAGCACTCTTGCTATTTTTGAAGTGTTTGGAGTCAAGATTTCACAACTGGCTTCAGTCCCAACAGGGGCACTCCTCTGTTTTCCTCTTGGCTGCCCATTCCCAACACTTCCAGTGACTAAGAGCAATCCCACAGTCAATGCTGATGGCTCGTTCTGCTCTGCATGAGGTGAAGAGCTGGTCAGAGCAGTGTTCCCCGAGCAAGGGCAAGGGAACTGGCAGGACCCGTTGGATCAGGGGCAGCACTGCCTTACACCACCTGGAGACAGCTGCACCCTGATCCCAAAACTCCCTGAAATGGCACCAGGAGGAAAGCAGGGCCTATATATGCTTAGCTCAGCTGTGCTGACTCTCTGGGCTCAGGAAACAGTTCAGGGCATAGGTGGTGTGTTAAAGACTTGTGTCATACTTCTAAATTGTAAATAAAATCTTTGGGAGGATTGAAAAGTATGTCCCAAGGGGGATGAATCAGAACATAACAGATAAACTTAGCTCATTTCATTGGTTTGTTACTTTTATACATAACCTGAAGTTCAGAGTGTGCTTTGTTCTTCTTGCTTGCCTGCTTTTCCCACTCTTTCTCCCTTCTGGCCTGGTCTGCTCTGCACTGAAACTTTGGGTTCTGTTGCAGCAGGCAGGTAAAACAACCTGGTCTGGCAGGCTGCAGTGTCCAGGGTGAGGAGGTGGCTGGACTTTGTGGGAGTCCCTGGGCTTTGTTCTGGGGAGTTACCTGGATTTCTGTCTAGTTGTATGTATTTATTTGTATGTGTTTATTACCTTTTATATTTTGCCTACTTTGTCAATAATAGTTTCACTTCACTTCCAAAATTCTGAGCAGTGTGGTAATTTTACCTTTGGGGGTAAATCCCAAACTCTGAAGCAGTGTAAACCCCACGCATGGTGTTACTCCTAGTGTGTCATGTTGCCCACCTGAAGTCCCCTGTGTGCCTTTATTCTTCACTGGGTGCCTGCCTGTCCTGTAATCTATATCAGCCCTTCCCCTAAAGGATTTGTACGGACTTGTTGGAGTGATGCAATGCTCTGGGGGTTGTAGGATGGTAGATTTGGGCCAAGTTCACATTTCAGGAGGCAGAAGCACATACAAGCTTCAGTTTTTCTTTTTTTCCTCTGCTGCACCCTGAGGTGTGAGTCGAAGCCTTCAAGTGAGTGGTTTGAGGGCTGGTGACCAGGGCAAATCACGTCTGAGATGAGCAGGGGCTGCTGTACTGCCTCTGTGGCCTAGCACAGTGAGAGTCCAGGCTGCTTGTAGACTTTGTCATTCAGGATGATCAATAGTTGAGTTTTCAGCTCTTCTGCCTTTGATTTCTACTATAAGGAAGTTGCACTGATTGATGTTTACCCTGTCCAGAAAGGGAAAGGAAGTGTGAATGATTCTCCTGTTTCTGTGTGGACTGTTGGCGTTCTGTCAGCTTTCCCATCCTAGCTCCAGACTGCTTCCCCCACCTCTTGTGCTCGAATGCAGCTTCCAAAAACCATGTTGACTGGCTTGTGTGGGGGTGTTCTCTTTTTTCTTTCTTTTTTTTTTTTTTTTTTCTTTTTCCCCCAATACTTGTTTCCTGCTAGCTAGCAGTTCCACAGCAGTGAGTGAACAGGACACAGCACGTTCACACTGCACCTTTCAGCAGAGGAGACAGTCTGACAGAAATTTAGGGGTTTTCTTAAACCTCTTTCACTACAAGACTATTTTGTTCCTCCCTAAACTTGTATTTGCTGTTCATTCTGCTTCTTATGTCACCAGCAGCCCTCTTGGTTGAACTGTAAGGGCACTATATTAACCCTCTGTGCTTGCCAGGCTGAGAAGGGCTTTCTGCAGAGATAACCACTTGGTGTAAGTAGGAGAGAAGGTGCCAGTAATGCAGATATTGTGGTTTGCTTTTGGGACAGGATGATACACACACACGTGCAGGTCTTCTACCACCAGCTGCCCCCTTCTTGTTACATTTTCTCCTTACCCAGCTGCTCTGCTTTGTAGTCCTTGGGGCATACAAGTCTCAGGAGACTGCATTTTGTGCCTGATTGTCCTGAACAAATTCTTTGGGGCAACTGTGCTGTCCTGGCTTTGCTCACTGCAGCAACTTGACAGAGAAGCATGAATTTTTGTAATTGTTTATGGATCTTTCCCCTCCCTGTACATATAAAATCCCAACCCTATTAAAATAAACATGCTAAGAGCTGTAATAAGAGGACTTCATCTGAATGACAATTCAGAAGTCGTGGCCTGGTGCTCAAAGTGGTGCTGTCATTGGGACAGTTTAGAGAGATGGAGTTGGTTCTCTGGTGAGCAGTTTGACGGTCTGGGAGGTGTTGGTGTGCATGTTATCCACTTCCCTGAAGAAATTCACACCCTGAGGTTTGATGGGGTCACTGGAGAAAGGAACAAGGACAGCTAAAAGGGACATGAAGCTGGTGAAGAATTCAGTTGGTGGAATTGTACCCTAGAGTCAGAGAACCCTGCCGTGCAGTGTAAAAACTGCTAGATTGTGCTTCCAGGGACTCATTACTGCCTTTTAATTACTGCTTTTCTTCTACAGTTCCTTCTTGCTAATATTTTGCATTTGGGTTTGCATTGGTGGTTAATCAAATTTCAGAGCAGGGGTCTCTACAGAGCAGCAGGTGGTCTCCATCTGCCACATAAGGTTGGGTTTGCCCTGGCCAAGCTGAAAAGGGCACTCTCAAGGGTTTATCTTGGGAGTCAGTAACCTTTTTGGGGTTGTGTGACAGCACAGGTAAGGAGCTTGAACATAAAGTAGCTTTCTGTAATAGCCCTTGACACTGTCTAGGAAAGTAGCAGGTAGGATGCACCTAATTTGTTCCTCCTCTCTTTCTGCCCCAGCTCTATTTTGGTAGCAAAGCTGAGCTCAGGTGACAGGTGATATTTTGGAGAGTCAGAAGCCAAGACTCTTTTTTTTTTCATGGCTGTGTATATTTCCCAGCTCTTCAGATACACTTAGCTCTTGGCCATTTCAATGGGATAACAAAATGAAAAACACCAAGGACTTTTACAGTTTGAGTAACAGCTTACATGAGGCTCTGCCATCACTGCAGAACCACTGTGGCTTTCACCAATCCCCACCTCTCTCTCGAGTGTGCCTACTGCAACCTGGGTGTTGCTTCTTCCCTGCTGTTAGCAACTGGAGAAATGTTGTGCAGACAATGTAGGTTTGTCTCCTCTGTTGCAGCCTGGTTCCTTAGGGTGTTGTGTTAACTAACCAGAGCTGCACTACCCAATCACAGAATGTCAGGGGCTGGAAGGGACCTCCAAAGCTCATCCAGTCCAATCCCCCTGCCAGAGCAGGATCACCTAGTGCAGATCACACAGGAATGCATCCAGGCAGCTCTTGAATATCTCCAGAAAGGGAGACTCCACAACCTCCCTGGGCAGTCTGTGCCAGGGCTCTGTCACCCTCACAGGGAAAACATTTTCCTCGTATTTCCATGGAACTTCCTATGCCTCAACTTCCACCACTGCCCCTTGTCCTGTCATTGGGCATCACCCAGCAGAGCCTGGCTCCAGCCTTTGGGCACTCACCTGCACATCTTTATGAAGATAAATGAAGTCACCCCTCAGGCTCCAAGGAAAAGCCCCAGATGCCTCAGTCTCTCCACATAAGGAAGATGCTCCACTCCATCATTTTCATGATTCTGCACTGGACTATTTCAATCAGTTCCCTGAGTTCCTTCTTGAACTGAGGGGCCCAGAACTATACACAATATTCCAGATGCAGCCTTATCAGGGTAGAGTAGAGGAGGAGGAGAACTTCTCTCGACCTACTGATCACAGTGCCAGACCTCTCATTAAAATCTTTAAGAGCATCCTGGTGGGAAGCATGTATGAACCTGAGCACATCCCAGGAGCAGAGGGACACTTGCTAAGCTTTGGCATGTTACTGGCTGTGGGACCAGTAGAATGTTAGTGTATGTATTTATTCCTGCATGAAAATTCTCTGTTTCATATCTAAATTACAAATGTGGTGCTACTAAAACTTTAAATGGAAGACTGCAAAGTGACATTCTGTATGTTTTGGGGTGTGTTATGTTTGGAGTTTTTTGTCCTTCAGTGCTGTCAAACTTGCCAAGGAAACTAAAGTGGCTTTGTTTAAAAGGCTCACAAAGAGTTAAACTCTCTCTGGCAAGCAGTGGCACCAGAACAGTAACTTAATGTTAAAAAGGAAGTATGTAGTTATTGGCCATTAAGTTCCAGGCAAGTCGAATACACTTTGGAAGTGTTAGCTTGTGTGGTTAGTCTCTTTAGGAAGGAATGTGGGAATCCTGAGAAGTGCAGACACTTGGAACTGTACTTTAAAGGTGGGTGTGTATTTAGTAGAGCAGTGCAATGAATCCATTTTGAAATGTGCATTATTACTTGTTGGGCGAGAGCTACTTGGCTCTTCCCACCTCTTGTATCAACGAAGGGAATCAGTCTCTGAAAATGTGGTGAGGGCTCCGTTACTGCTTTGCTTACCTCAGTCTTAATTTAATGTTCGATCTGCTAGACAAATCCATGCTTTAGACCATGGCTGGTACCAGAATGGGTCCTCTTGGACATGCGTGTGTCTGATCCGGCTCTCCACGCTGGGTGTCTGCTCTCAGCGGGAGAGGTGAAAGCAGAGCATTTTTCCTTTCAAAAGAGCTCTTTAGCCTAAGCGTTCGGCTGTTATTTGTACCTGGAGGCAGGAAGAGAAAGGACTGGGTAACGATTTCATTACATCGTGTTTGACAGCAGCTGGTATTCAGCTTTATAAATGAGCTGTTCTCTTCTCTGGGGTGGAAAAAGGTTTTTATAGTTGGCAGGCTGCTCATAATATTCTAAGGATTATAGAAGTTAAGCTGCAGTTGTGGAATAATGCACGTTGTGATGGTGAGTGGGCTTGCATTAATAGGGCTTGGGGGAGGGTATTATTTGGGAATGTGTATTCACATACGGATGGAGTTGGAGGTTTTTGCTCGGGTCAGAATGGCATTCACAGAAAAGGCCTCTGCACCATCAACCCAGCAAGTTCCTGATCAGTGGTGAAAAGAGAACATTTCATAAAATTGAGCAGAGAGTTTTGCAAAAGCAGTAACGAAAATGACAAACAAATAAACCCTACCCAACCCAAAAAGCTTCTTTTTTTCGAGGAGGCCTCCTCACTTTACAGACTTTACAGTTGTGCTTAGTTAGTTATGCTTCCCGCTAAGCATCTCAGCTCAGAGGTGAGAACTCGGGGAATGAGCAAGGCTGAGGGGTTTGTTAGTGCCGCTGAGCACTGTGACTGGCAGTGACGCTGCAGAAGGGCCAGGCCACTCTTCAGCTCTGTGTGGGGGCTGCTGAGCTCGAAAGTGTCTGTGGCCCTGGTGCAGCTGTACGGGAAGCAGTGCAGCTGCTGTCAGACAGCAGTTTGGAGGCAGGCATTTGCATATCGAAAGGATTTCAAAACCAGAGCCGCGGGAATGGCTGGGGAAGTGCAAACAGAACTGCTCTGTTTGCATTAATTAATTGGGCAGCAGCCACAAGCAGCATAAGCTCCGTACCTACTCGCTTCAAGAAATGTGAAAGACTTTGGATAGACAGGGCTGGGGAGGTGTTTGTGCCCTTTGTCAGGGTGAGTTAGCAGCTATGCTGCTGATCTGGTGTTAAAAGGCAAATATTTCAGGGTGAGGCACACTGAGAGATTAGGGTCCAGTCCTGTTCAACATCTTTATCACCAATGAGGGGACAGACAGACAGACTCTGCTCAGCAAGTTTGCTGACAATACCAAACTGGGAGGCTTGGCTGAGACACTTGAAGGCTGTGCAGCCATTCAGAGACTTGGACAGACTGAGAGCTGGGCAGAGAAGAACCTGATGAGGTTCTACAAGGCTAAGTGCAGTCCTGCACCTGGGAAGGAACAATAAACTGCACCAGTACAGGCTGGGAGGTGATCTGCTGGAGAGCAGCCCTGTGGAGGGGTAATGGTGGACAAGAAGTTCTCCATGGGGCAGCAATGTCCCCTGGTGGCCAAGAAGGCCAGTGGGGTCCTGGGTTGTACTAAGAGGAGTGTGGCCAGCACATCGAGGGAAGTTCTCCTCCCCCTCTGCTCTGCCCTGGTGAGGCCCCACCTGGAAAACTGCATCCAGTTCTGGGCTCCCCAGTTGAAGAGGAATAGGGATCAGCTGCAGAGTCCAACAGAGGACTGCAAGGAAGGGACTGAGGCACTGCCTGATGAGGAAAGACTGAGAGCCCTGGGGCTGGTTAGTGGAGAGGAGAAGGCTGAGAGAGGATCTGAGCAATGTCTATCAATAGCTGGGGGCTGGGGGTCAGAAAGGAAGGGACAGGGACAGTCTCTGCTCACTTGTGCCCCAGCACAGGACAAGGGGCAAGGGATGGAAACTGCAGCCCAGGAAGTTGCACCTCAAGATGAGGAAGAATTTCTTGCCTATAAGGGTCCCAGAGCCCTGGCACAGGCTGCCCAGAGAGGTTGTGGAGTCTCCTTCTCTGGAGCCTTTCCAGCCCTGTCTGGATGTGTTCCTGTGTGACCTGTGCTAGATTATATGATCCTACTCTGGCAGGGAGGTTGGAGTGGAAGATCTCCAGAGGTCCCTTCCAATCCCTAACATCCTGTGATCATCCTGTGCTTAGATGAGGAAGAAAATTTAGAGACAGAAACTGAGGAAAGCAGTCAATAGTGTAAAGTAGGTGGCTATAGAAAGGACCTTGGGGACAGCAGTGAAGCTTTAACCTCTAGAACTATTAGATGTTATGAATTATTCATCTCACCTTTGACCTTCCTGAAGGATAATTTCTGTAACCTCTAGAACTATTAGATGTTATGAATTATTCATCTCACCTTTGACCTTCCTGAAGGATCATTTCTGCATGTTGGTGCAATTACTTAAAGAACAAACCCAAACCAACCAAAAGCCCTGATGAGGCGCTGCTGATACGTGGCATAGAGGGATCTTAAAATAATCTTTATCCAGGGATTAAGTGTTTCTGATCTACCACTGACCTGTTTTCGGAGTATTACAAACTCACTGCACTTGAAAAAACAAGATGAAAGTGCTGTAAAACAGGAGGAAAGCAGATTTATAGCAGCATAAGTAACCAAGATAAGTTGCATTGATGAGAGAATTTCAAATTAAAAATCATGTTTGCTGAAGTTTTCTAGGGAAGAACTCAAAGTGTGCTTAGGAATCTGCATGCAGAAACAGAGCATCTGGGCCTTGCAGGCCCTGTGTGAAAATCTTTATTTTTTTCACTAGAAATGAAAAATGCAGACCTCCAGATGCCCTTTGATTTCCCCACCCAACCCCCCAAAAGAGGAGGAGCCAGGCTGAGATAGAGACACAAACCCTGCTGTACAGTCCTAAAGTTTAAATTAATGCTGTTACTTAAGGGCTGGGTAAACATCAGGAGCAAACAATTTCTGTGCACAGAAAGTCAGGGAAACTTGTCCTGACACCACTTTGTGAACAGGAGCAAAATGCTGTGTATCCACAGGACTGCAGCCATCTGACTTGTTTCATCCTTTACTAAATTAATGTGGAGGGGGGAAAGAATTAAGGCAAATTAAGTGACAGAATGTGATTAATTTTTTTTTTTCCCCCAATTGCATTGCCTGTAGGTTTGATTAGTTGTTTTGGCTTTTTTGAGGATTTTTGGATGGAAGATTTTAGAGTTAGTTAAGGTAAAATTTCATCTTAGTTTGAGATGCCTGACATCTTTATCAAGTAATAATCATGGAATCATAGAATGGTTTAGGTTGGAAGGGACTTCAAAGCTCATGTGGTTTCAACTTTCTGCCATAGGCAGGGACACCTCCCACTAGAACAGGTCACTCGAGGCCTCATCCAACCTGGTCTTGAACCCCTCCATGGAGGGAGCAGCCACAACCTCCCTGGGCAGTGCCAGTGTCTCACCACCCTCACTATAAAGAACTTCCTCCTAACATCCAGTCTAAATCTCCTCTCTGCCAGTTTAAACCCATTGCCCCTCATCCTGTCATTGCAAGACCTTGTCAGTAGTCTCTCCCCAGCCTTCCTGTAAGCCCCCTTCAGATACTGGAAGGCTACTAGAAGGTCTCGAAGCCTTTGGCAGGCTGCAGAGCCCCAACTCTCGTAGCCTGTCCTCATGCTGCAGCAGCTCTGCTATCTTGGTGGCCCTCCTCTGGACTCGCTCCAACAGTTTGATGTCCTTCTTGTACTGGGGGCCCCAGACCTGTACACAGTACTCCAGGTGGGGTCTCATGAGGGTGAATTCTGTATTTTGTTATTTTGTCTGCAAAAAAACCAAAATCCAAACCAACATTCCATGGTAGCTGGGGAGAGTTGAGACATAGGTGCAATCAATTCAGTAAGATAGTATTTGCTTGGGTAATGCAATGTATGTAGATGTCAGGAGGACTCTTGCTGCAGATAGAAGTGAACTGAAGTCTCAAATTCTTGCATCGTTACCCTCGAACATCCCTGTCCTAGCATGGGCTGACAAAAGTCACCATTATAAGGTGTGAAGGATTTGCAGAGGGGGGACAAAGCTGCACAGGGAGGGCTGTGCTCCAGCCTTGCAGGCTGCTCAGTGTTACTGGCTGATGAGCTCAACTCCCAAAAATGCTTCAGGGATTTGGTTGTGGAGAAAGCAGAGGAGGTGGCTGCCGGTGTGGTGATGTGCTGGCTGCTGCGTGTGGGGCCAGCCTGGGTGTGTGCCAGCAGCCCTGCCAGGGCTGGAAGACCCCTGCTCAGTGTTGCTCAACTGGTAGGGTGGTGGCCAGGGTCTAGTTGAGGAAGCACTTCATGCAGTCTATTCCATTGCTTACTTTGACTCCTCTGGCAACAGCAAATGTCAGTTCAGTGAGCTAAGTCAGAGAACTCTGGGCTGTCATAGTCTCATGCATAAATAGTTTTAAATGGTTTTAGACTCATACAGGTACAGACACCTTCTTGGGAGGGTTTGAAAGGTTCTTGTCCATGACTCTGCAACGTGTGCAGCTGTGTTCTTTCTTCCATGTCACTGCTGTGCTTGTATCCAGTGAACTGCTAGCACAGGTTGGGCAGGCTTTGACTAGCAGCTGGAAGCCTGAAGTGCCACCAGACATGTTAAGGAAGTGCAGCAGATGATGGGTACTGTGCAGTCACTCCTTCATTTTCCTCAACAGCTTTGCAGCCACACCAGCCCCAATGTTTTATATTCACAAGTGTGAGGGTGCAGGTGACAGACCCCCCACTTTTACCCAGAGGTACTCATATGACAAGAGATTCTGGTCTAATATGGGAAACTGGAGAAGCCCAAAGCTGGCAACTGCATTTTTGCCTGAAGTGGTTACATCAGACATGTAGCACAGGGTGGTGCCCCTGTGGGGAGGGAAGCTGAGACAGGAGCCAAAAGGAGTGCTGCCATGCAGCACTGGCAGTCAGGAAAGGCTTTGTGGTATTTGGTATGGGAAGGGGATTATCAGACCCCTCTTCTTCAGGTCTCCTCAGGGAAGATGAGAAGGGCACTTGGATTCTCCAAGTACATTTGTCCCTTGCTGGTTGCTCGCAGTAAGTGCCTGTAAAAACGACCAGGACATGAGAATGAGGTTTGAGTCTTGTTTGGCTTAAAAGTTGTGTCAATTCAGTGTCCAAAACTTAACCAGAGCAGTTGTCAGTCGGTGTGACTGATTCCTCTTTTTGGAGGTGTTCAAGTGTGATAGTAGTAGCTTGCAACAAAGCCTGACTTAAGTGCAGTTTCCTTTTGCTGTGGAACTGCTGCCCTTCTGCTGTAGGCATTCGCTGTCAGTTGTCACTGCTGCTTTGAGGCATTTTGAGAGTTTCTTGGATCTTTTTTTCCCTTTTCCTGTTCTTGCCTTTTCTTCTGTTTCTGCGTTATCACTTGCAGTCAGTGTTTTGCCAAGGGGGAGCTATCAGTTATACTAACTCCAGCAGCCTCTGCCCCTTCTGCCCTTCCTAGCACCTGCCTGTGCCATGCATGCAGTCAGTGACACTGCTGCCCTTTGTCGCTGAGCTGGGACAGGAGCTGCATTTCTCTCCAGATGCTAAGAGTTGTTTGCCTTTGTAACAAATAAAGGAGGCACAGGAATGTCTTCTGCTGTGTATTTAATCACCTGTCCAAAGTAGTACAGCAAAGCCTTGGAGAAAAATGAGTTACTGATAGTGTTACGTTCTTGAAGCTTAAACCCAAGACTGGACTCTTTAGCTGATCAGTGCAGAGGGGCTGCAGCATTTGGGAAGGGAAACAATGCTTTGTTTTGCTGAGCCACTTCACAAATACTGCCATATCTGCCTGGTCCCTAGCTTCAGCTGGTGCTTTTCCCTGTCCAAACAATGATTAGAGTGTACTTGAGATAATTTAGACCATTCAATGGCAGCTGATGTAAAGTTGTCTGTGAATACAGTTTGGAGTAGTCGGGAAATTAATCAAACTTGCAGAACCACCTGCACTTTTCTCTTTTGAACCTTCTGATAATTCCTCTGAGTGCTAGGAAATCAGAAGGGAAAGTCCTAGCAGAGCTAAATTAAGAGAAGGCTGTGGATTTTACCCCACAGCTAAACTGCAAGTGGTAGGCACTGTGCTAGAGGAATTGCCAGGCAGACTTGTATTTTTCATTAGTATTGCTTGGAAGCAAAGACTTTCATTGCTGGGTACCCCCAGCTCTAGCTGGCAAGAGGCTGCATGCTACTCAGGCTGCTGTCTTCCAGCCTTCAGGAGGTCTGTCCTTCCACTTGCCCTGCTTCCTAGCAGTGAAGGAAGAATGGCTTTATCAGGTTTAACAAGCAGTGTTATGGTGTTCAACCCCATAGCTGCTCCTGGTCAGGCTTTGTACCATTGGAGCCCTGCATGCTCTGCACTGGACTGGTGCTGGAGCGGAAGGCAGAGAATGGGAGATGCTCACAGCAGTCCATGCTCTTGCAGGACACACACATTTCAGGGGGTGGTTGCTCTGTCAGAGGAACCCTGACTGGCTGGAGAGGTGGGCACAAGCTGACCTCATAAGGTTCAACAAGACCAAAGGCAAGGTCCTGCACCTGAGTTTGGGCAATCCCAAGCACAAATACAGGCTGAGCAGTGACTGGCTTGACAGCAGCCCTGGGGACAGGGACTCGTGGGTGCTGGTGGATAAGAAGCTCAGCATGAGCCATCAGTGTGCACTTGCAGCCCAGAGAGCCAACCAGAGCCTGGGCTGCATCAGGAGAAGAGTGGCCAACAAGGTGAGGGAGGTGATTCTCCCTCTCTACTCCACTTTGGTGAGACCCCACCTGGAGTACCATGACCAGCTTTGGAACCCCTATAACAAGAAAGATCTGGAGGTGCTGGACTGTGTCCAGCATAATCAGAGGGCTTTAGCTGCTTTCATATGAAGACAGAGAGAGTTGGGGCTGTTCAATCTGGAGAAGGTTCTGAGGAGACCTTATTGTGGCCTTCCAATATCTGAAGTGGGCTACAAGAAAGTTGGGGAGGGACTTTTTAGGGTGTGAGGTAGTCATAGGACTGGAGGGAATGGAGCAAAACTAGAAGTGGGTAGATTCAGACCGGATGTTAGGAAGAAATTCTTTACCATGAGGGTGGTGAGACCCTGGCACAGGTTGCCAGGGAGGTGGAGGAAGCCTCATCCCTGGAAGTTTTTAAGGCCAGGCTGGATGTGGCTTTGAGCAACCTGCTCTAGTATGAAGTGTCCCTGTCCATGGCATGGGGGTTGGAAGTGGATGATCCTTGAGGTCCCTTCCAGCCCTGACAATTCTATGATTCTGTGCTCTTCCCCAAGTCAGTGATGAGCAAGCAAGCACTTGGCAGTGGGCAGCTGGTAGGAGGTGGTGTGTGTTGCATCAGTGCTTCCTGCGATGCAGGTGTACACTCCTGCAGTCTGCTTGTTCTGCAGCAGTGTCCTCTGAAACATCAACTTCTGCATTTTTCAGAGGGATGAATCAATGCTGTTGTCTGTAGTGCACCAGGTGTATTTTAAGAGCATATCTAAAAGCTGCATTTTTAATTCCTGGTGTTTAAGACGTGTCATTAAAACAGGCCCAGTGCAAGAAATGGTCTCACACTGAACAGATTTATTGCTACAGGCCAATACTGTCCTAAGGGAATCTTTAGTTTGTGGTTTAAAAAGCAAGTCAAATTATTTGGAGTATCAGGTTAATATACATATAGGTGAAGATCTCTGATCTAAAGCTTGTTAATGAAGCTTCTGAGAAGGTGACAAAGGAAGGACTGCTTAATAGCTACGTGTTGCCTGTGTTTTGCTTGGGAAATATGTACTGTAACCATAGAGCAGCTGAAGTCCAGCTTGGGAGAACTTGTAACATCATGTAAACATATGAGAAGAAACATAAAACTTGGATTCCTTACTTAAGCTTTTGTTTTGTCTGGGTTTGTTACAGATTGGAGCTTGTGTGGCTCAGAGCAGTTCACATCAGTTTTAGTCACTACAGAACCAAAGAGACCTCCTGCTCTAAGCCCCTTAAGAAGAGGCACTTTGCTCTGCTTTGCAAATAATTCTTCCTAAATGTAAAAAAACCAGAAAAACACACTTGTTTTTGATTGCAAAGACTGGGGATTCTCCCCTGGCCACTATGGTGTTCAATTCATGAGATCACAGGGTGGTAGGAGTTGGAAGGGGCCTGTGCAGATCTTCCAGACCAACCCCCCTGCCAGAGCAGGACCAGAGAATCTAGCACAGGTCACACAGGAACACATCCAGACAGGGCTGGAAAGGCTCCAGAGAAGGAGACTCCACAGCCTCTCTGGGGAGCCTGTTACAGTGCTCTATCACCCTTACAGTCAAGAAGTTCCTCCTCACATTGAGGTGGAACTTCCTGTGCTTCAGTACTGCACTTCTCCAGGTGCCCATCCAGATGATGTGTCTGTTGTTGTGTGGAGTTTGTATGTGTGTTTTACGTTTGAGTGATTCCTGGAGATAAAAACATCCTGCAGAGGAAAAACTACGAGCAGACTCTGGCTCAAGATACTGGCCTCAATTCTTTATCTCATCCCCAATATAATTACAGCCCCCAAAACTACAAAGTAGGAGTGACAGATCCAATAAGCATTTGCAGGCCTAGGAGGAGAAGCTCAGTATGCTGCCTGTACTGTGCTAGGAAACACTAAGGAAGCCTCTGTGTTTGTTTTAACTGAAGTATTTTAATTCCAGGAGCAGGTCCCTGTTCCTGTTTATCATCCAACTCCTAGCCAGACCCGGCTGGCGACGCAGCTGACAGAAGAGGAACAGATCAGAATAGCGCAGAGGATAGGCCTTATTCAGCATCTACCCAAAGGAGTCTATGATCCTGGAAGAGACGGCTCCGAGAAGAAGATCAGAGAGTAAGTGACACAAACACAGCTGAGCTCATGTAACTGTGGCACATAAACATGGTACTGCTCTGGGATCCTGGTCTTGTCCTCCTGGGTTTGTCTCATTTTCAGAGACTGTAATTTGCTGTAGCTTTATGAAAACCCATGTCTGTGCAATAGGCTCTTCCCTGCTACAGGAAAGCCCTTACAGGTGTTAGGTGGTTTCCTCTTTATCCTCTCTTCATGGGGAAACAATGTCATAGTTACTCACCTCTATGGCTCCCTTTTACCATTTCTCAGTGAGATGCCCTTGGCAGGGCTGCAGAAGGCTTCCTGCCCTCGCTAACATCGTAACTGTGGGCAGGTGTGCTACAGAGGGAACAGCAGAAAAACCTAGTGCTTGGTGGAGCCAGCACTGAGAGAGCTAAGAGCTCCTCGCAGTATCTACAAGTACTACAAGTTTGACTCAGATGTACCCAGGAGCAAAATACTTTACTCTCTTCATTTTCTTTCCCCCTAGATGTGTCATTTGTATGATGGACTTTGTTTATGGGGACCCTATCCGATTTCTGCCATGCATGCACATTTACCACCTGGACTGTATAGATGACTGGTTGATGAGATCCTTTACCTGTCCATCCTGCATGGAGCCAGTGGATGCAGCACTGCTTTCATCTTACGAGACTAACTGAGCCAGGGTTTCTCCACTGAACCTTCAAGGAGACCATCCACTTCAATGGGTTTGATCCTTTTGTCATTCAGCCCAAAGAGCCAGGAATTAGGAATTAAGATCATGCACAAAGTAGACATTTCCTAATAAATAAAATCAGAAATATTCCTGAATGGCTGCAAATATTGGAGGAAGAAAAAAACAAACAACATAGTATTTTAGAGACTATAGACAAGTAGGTTGTTATTTTTAATGTAAAGCCTTGACCCACCATCGTCTTTTAATGTTTGTTCTTACACCCATATATAGGAATTGTGTAAAGCGTTCCAGCAGCTGTAAATGTTTGACCTGCCTGTATCCAGTTTTATTAGCAGCAAGATAAGAGTACTTCCTCCCCCACCCCGCCCCCCCAAATAAAGTAACCAGTTTTTGTTCTGATTCTTTTCACAAGTCCTGGCATTTGGGTCAAGGCTTTATTGAAATCTACATTTTATAACACTGGCACAAAGAAATAGTTTTAAGCTTGTTTGCACAGTTCCTTCTCTTTTTTTCCTTTCTCTTTTTTTTT
>VWYK01106472.1:0-31718 GCA_013399775.1 Semnornis frantzii | reverse complement strand
TTTTTTTTTTCCTCCCTCCCCTCCATTGGAGATGGAATCCATTGCCTTAGGTCTTTTTAATAGTGTATTGTTATTGTTGGGCTGGCTCTATGCTTGAAAACCAGTTTATTTATAACCTGTTAAAAGTGCTATATTTTGTTTGCAGTTAGGAATATGCAGACTTTAAAAGTGATCTCCTAGCTTGTAAGCAAACTGAGATGCATTATCCCTTTTCTACAAGCGATGAGGAATATGAAGAGTCTGACACAAGTCCCAGGGTGAAAATTATGGGGTCATGATTTTTATCACTTGCTGCGGTTGATGATGAAACAACAGTCCTGAAACCTTAATCTGTCACCTTGAACTTGATCAGCTTAAAAGTGGGCCAGATGGATGATAAATAGCTAAGCTGCCACGACTGAAAAAAAAAATGGAACTAATGTAGTGTTGACATTGATCACTTCCTCTACTTTTTTTTTTCCTCCCTAAAAATGGTTGTCTTGAATCACAGCAAATGGATACTGCATCTCTTGTTCTTGTAGTTCTTAGGTTATCAGAAGTTAAGAATAAACATACTGTATCTCAGTCTCCTGCATTAAATGTATCTGTTAAGCCCTGCTGGCTGACACCTCAGTCCACCAAAGAGAGATGAAATCAGAGATGAGAAAGATGTATTTAGTTTAGCTAAGCATAGTCTGTCACGCTGGCAGCGGAGGGGGAAAACAGTACTGCTGTACTGACACAACTAGCAAATCTCTGTAGCCCAACAGCAGGTGCTTGTGAAGAGATGGTCTAGCAAAGATGGTAGTTGTAAAGAGCTTTTAGCCATGCAGCATAGTTTATTTTCTTTACATTTTCTCTTCCCCTCCCCCCCCTTAACATACCCTGCTGTGACTTTTAATGCAGCACTGGCACACTGAGAAGTCCTACTCTTGCAACCTCAGATGCAGTCTGAAGTTAGCCACAACAAGGCAGGGAACATTCTTGACTCTATTTTACAGAGTTTGAGTGCTTGCTAAAACAAGAGGTCTTTAGAGACCCAAGTACTTTGAAGACTCAGTGTATTTACAGTAGAGCAGAACTGTGCATGTCGTGGATAGTTCTTGAAGGGTTGGACAGCCAAATGTAGACTCAACCTGTTGACTGATTTATCATTCCTGCAGCTGACAGCAACCTGCTCTCTTAGAAGAGAACTGCAAGTAGCAGTCAGAATGAACTGAAAGCAGTCTGCAGTTCTAGATTCACTCAAATTGCTACACATTCATCTGGACACAGTGTTTTAAAAGCTGGATTCATTCATACCTAATTACATGGAACAAGACCTGGGAATAGAGACCTGAAGTTGTGCAATATGGCTGTTCCTTTTCATCATTCCATGCGTGTTCCTTTGTGTCCTTTCTTTTGTTCATCTTGGGAGTTTGGTTTCTTTTTCTGGTAAAACAATGTCCATGCCAAGTATCATTTCTTCTCTTGTTAAAACTGGCAATGAACAGTTTGAACAAACCTAATGGCCACGTTGGTATTACTCTTTATTTATGACATGACTTGATCAAGAAAGAGTTGAAAGAACCACAAAGTGAACAGTTACTGAGCTGAACGCTTTCCTAGGCTGAACTAACATTGATCTGCTTACTGGGTAAAGGGGGAAAGTTATCAAAACCAGAGCTGATTATGTATAAAAAGCATTCCAAAAAGTTAAAACTTTAGCTTAAAGAGAAATCTGTAAATAGAACAAATAAATCAAGTGTTTGTTTGGGTGTTTTTCCCAAGTTTTTAGGTGCAAAAGCTGTTCTGGATGGCTTCTAATTCAGAAAAGTAATTGATTGAAAGTTAGCACAAAATAATGTGTAACCTGCTACAGTTGTGAAATCACATCTGTCTTAGTGCCACCAGTTGTATGGTAAAGGTAATTTGCCTCCTGGCTCAGAGGTGTCTAATAAATCACTTAAGACTTCAAGTACAGTAGATGGTCCATTTAGAGCCCAGCTGTTCCCTAACTCCAGGAAGAGGCAAGGCTGACTCCTATTCATTTAGACCTGTTACACCACACCCCTTCTTTAGCCAGGCCTGTGTGTTTCAGGGAGGACAGGCCCACAGTAAAATGATTGCAAAGCACTTTGAAGGAGAAAAAAAACCAACAAGCACAACAAACCACCCCTCCCAGCTGCTGAGTAACCAAGCAGCCAGCCTAAAATGTTCCTTTCAGGCATTTCACTTAGGCTAGGAAATGCAATGAAAATGTTTCGTGCAACAGTATTTGTACTTCAGGACTGTGACTGGCAAAACAACTCTGGCACAGACTTGGAAAACAGCCACGGGGGATCACCATGCTCAATTCTCTGCAGTTTCAGGCAGTGCCACAAGAGACACTGAGTGTGGAAGTCCACACATCCCTAGTCAGTGACAGACACCAGAGCCTCTCACAGCAACCTGCTCACCCCCCTAAAAGCTAAGACCTGCCACAGAAGTAGAGCAGGTAGGAACCAAGAGCATCAACAACTTCCCAGCTGCTTTCCACAGCAGCCCAACTGTTAGGTTACACTTGCAGAGTGTAGTAGGAAATGGATTCTGTCTCGTACAGCAGGTAAAACCAAAATTCCCACCAATGTGAGGCAAGAGCAATGCAATGAGAGGTAATGAACACTCAGTTATATAATGTTTCATCACTATGATGAAACATTCTTGTGTGCCACTGGGATTACCACTTCAGTATTTTCTATCTAAGGATGCTGATCCTTATTCCTTGCTGTCAGTTCATTATCTCATTTCTGGGATAGAATTGTAAAATTTGAAGATTAAACCAAAGGGGTAGAGAGTTGCTGTGCTAGGAGCTACTGCTCTAGAAGGGTTTTTAAGCACTTAAAGTTTTAATAGCTCCTACAGCCTCACAGCTTCCCAGGGTGGAAAGCAAATAGGAGTTGGGAAGGCTCTTTTCACAGATGCAGAAGGGTGCTTTCACAGGCTGAGGGGGTTATGAAATACCTGAACTTACTTCAGTTGCCACAGTTTCAAGACTTTGACATTTCCTGTCCTTGTGCAATGGTGGTGAAGATGACAATTCCTCTGAGTCAGACTTTCAGGTCAGTAAATGACAAGGTGGCTGAAACCAAACACACAAAGACCTCCCCTCAGTTAAATCCTGGATTAAAAGGGACTTTGTTTTCAGGTGGATGCTGGTTGGCTGCAAAGACAGTTTAATGCAACACTATATTTTTATTAAAAACATACATGGTAGCTGGTGACCTATTAAAAAAAAAAAACAACACCATGAATAAAATCTGTTCTGAAGAATGTTTCTTAATACCCAGAATAAAATTTCACCCCAAGGATTAACTTTTCCTGTTACACAGCATTTAACTTTAAAGAATATAATTTGTAATATCCCTCCCTTGAAGATTATCTTGCTTCTGAAGTTGTTCCAGGATAAGAGTGGGGGCTTTGGTGTTCTTAGTAGGAAATGCAAAGGTACTGCCTTTTGATACCAAGAACAGGCTATGTGTGCTCTGCAGAAGCATCTTTCTGATTTAAGCAGCCAACACAACTGTTTGCATGCTGGCAGCTGATTTACTGCGGTCTCCTCTCTGCACTGGCAGTTAGCTAAGTGCAAGCTGCACAGGGGAATCTAGAATGAAGAAAACTCTTAGTGAAGGTGCCTGTACACGTTTCCAGCAGCATGGAGGTGTTTACTCAGCAAGGGGAGGACTGGCCATGCCACAAACAAACGCTGAGCCCCTCAGCCTTCTGTCCTCTCAGCTGGACTAGAGGTAGCAATAACATCACAAATGTCTTTCCAGCACCAACCCCGAAAATATTTTAGTCTTCATTTAAAAGAAGGCATTTCAGCAGTGACCCAGCACACACCAGTGAGTGCTCAGTCTGCTGCATGCAGCCTGGCTGGCCAGGCATGTCTCATGGACACTGCAGGCCCTGCTTTTGCTCCCTAGAGGCACTAAAGGAGGTGATTCTGCTGCTTTACTCTGCTCTCCTCAGACCCCACCTGGAGTATTGTGTGCAGTTCTGGAGGCCTCAGCACAGGAAGGACATGGAAGTGTTGGAGCAGGTCCAGAGAAGGGCCACAAAGATGATCAGAGGGCTGGAGCAGCTCTCCTATGAGGACAGGCTGAGAGAGTTGGGGCTCTGCAGCCTGGAGTAGAGAAGGCTGCCAGGAGAGCTTAGAGTAGCCTTCCAGTATCTGAAGGGGGCTACAGGAGGGCTGGGGAGGGACTATTGACAAGGTCTTGCAATGCCAGGACAAGGGGCAATGGGTTTGAACTGGCAGAGGGAAGATTTAGACTGGATGTTAGGAGGAAGCTGTTTGCAGTGAGGGTGGTGAGACACTGGCACAGGTTGCCCAGGGAGGTTGTGGCTGCTCCCTCCCTGGAGGTGTTGAAGGCCAGGTTGGAGGAGGCCTTGAGTGACCTGTGCTAGTGGGAGGTTTCCCTGCCTATGGCAGGGGTTGGAACTGGATGATCCTTGAGGTCCCTTCCAACCTTACCATTCTAGGATTTTGCCAGGGTTCTCACTACAGAACGAAAAATGTGCACTTTTTTAACCACCTTGTTCCTACCCTTCTGCTACACGAGTGATAGCTCCTTGTCTCATCAAGAATTCACATGGGGTAAGCAGATTGAGGGAGCTGGACAAGGCAGAAACCCAAGGGTAAAAAAATCCAGCCCTCCAAAACTATTTTCTGAGGAGGACAGCACTGGCTCAGGCACTGGCCTACCGAGGCAGAGCTCTGCTTTTCCAGAGTAAAATCTGCTGCCCTTCAACTCTCTAGCCTCAAAGCTGCTTTTTTTGGGCAAGGTTCTTGCCAGACTGTTTGCCTTGGGATTTCTCCCTGCAGAAGGCTATGGACACTGCACACCTCCTGTACAATCCCACAGCAAACTATTGGTAAAGGTCTTTAACTTCCCTGCATCCTCCTCAGCCATCACCTGCAAAGGTGTGAAACCTTTGTTAATAAAAGTATCCCACCTTTCTTAAAGTGCTGAGTTTAACAGTCAACAGTCCTGGTCACTTCTCCAGAAGCTTTGGGTATGTCCCTCTGTGTCTCCTTTTTTCACCCCCCTTGAATGCACCTGTAGCAAAGGCACTGCACATGAGATTGCTGCTCTTCCTCAGCAATCCCAACAACCACTTGCATCAGACATGAGCCCAGCATCAAAGAACACACCAAAACTGACCCAGATACCCATCCACAAGCCAGAAGAATGAAACCAAAGCAGCTTTTTCACAGGAGGAACAGTGAGCCATTCTCCCCAGGGCAGTGGTGGAGTCCCCAACATTGGATATTTCTAAGATTTGGCTGGAGAGGGTGCTGGGCTTTTGCCAGGGAAGGTTGGACCAGGTACCAAAACTGAAACAGACCCTTCTGGGTGCTTCTAAAAGCTCTGCAGCTGCCCAGCAGAAGGTGTGTGCAACCTAGGCAGTGATGGCAGCAGTACTGGATACGTGAAGATGATACTGAACATGAGCCTTCTCTTCTAGAGTTAAATGACTGCTTTGCCTCTCTCCACTCATTTACTGACTTCTGCTAACTGCTGGAGCTCCACTTCCCATTCTGCATTTCTGGATAGTAGAGGTCATCTTCAAAGTTCTCACCACCACCTTTCCCCAGATGTCAAAGAAAAGCATCACATTCACCAACAGAACTCCAGCTCAGCCTAGAGCTGCCCTGTGACACCACCAGGAACAGCCCCTGTGGCGCCAGCACTGCTGACCACCAGTGCTAATGAAGATGTTCTTGCCCTCCACACCTGCAGGATCACAGGAAGAGGGAGAGCAAACTGGCCAGAAGATTGCAGCTTCTACCTAACCTCTAATCTCACCACATTGCTACACTGACTCAGCCACAGCCCTGCAGCTGTTGTTACAGCACCTGACTAACAGGAGAGGAGTTTGGGGCTGGTTTTTTGAGTTGTTTGTTTGTTTGGGGGTTTGTTGTTGTTGTTGTTTGGTTGGTTTTTTCCCCTGAATTTAAGCAGCCCATAAGAACTTGTCAGGGGTCAGCTTTGTGACTCTTCTAGTTTGTATTCTTCCTGTCAAGCAGTCAAGGAGGCAGCAGAATTTCAATGCAGGCAGAATTCTAAATAAACATCTTAACCTACATTTAGCCAGCAATGAAAGGGAGTAGATCCAGAGATGTAAAACCCCCAGAAGATAAAGGAAGAGCAGCCCAGTTCTAAAGTTTAGAGCAGGGCAAACCCCACACAGAGTTTCACCATGGTGCAACACAGGTATCAGCTGCTTTGCTGTTCATAAATGTTGGGAGCCAAGGGAGTGACTGGGCACATTTGCAAAACAGTTCTTTTTTCAAACACCTGAAGGAGACCTAGACAGCATCTTTAAAGAAACACTTTGTGATGACAAATCATTGAGTTCAAATACCTGCCAGTGCACACCAACAGTCTGTCTCGGGGAGCTATCTGCAGCCAGGAGGAGAAAAGAAACAAACCCAGGTTGAGGCTCTTCAGGTTTCTCCATGCTGTTCACCAGTGCCCATTAATCATTTTCCTGCACAGCAGTAAACAGTGTGACTCACCTCTTTATCTCCTCCTCTTCCTCCCAGAGGGGCAGCTGTGTGGAATGCATTGGTCATCTCCTGTACCTTCACCTTGCTGCTGTGCTTTTATGCTTGAGGAGGCAAAGAGATGCATCTCATGGAGAGCAAGAGAGCTGTATTTAACCTCTTGGGAGTGCCTTTTGCATTCTGGGACTGGCCTCTATAGAGAAGCCTTGTTCAGCAGTGAGGAGCATTACACCATGCTTCTGTTAGGCCAGAGGCATGCAAACTGTCAAAGCTATCATCCCATCATTTTTGGACCCAGGCCACAGATGAGCTAAAAATACTAAAGCACCACTATGGAGTTTAATGCTAAAACCAGTGTGAAATGGGAGGCAGTGTTTGCTCTGATCCTTTTCTATGCTACTGTATTTTATACAAGGCAGTTTCCCAAGCAAAGCTTTGGAGTGCTGTATCACTACAGCAGGACACAGCCTAAGGCTAGGCACTGTAAGAATGGGACAGTCTTTTAATTAACCATACATGGCAGAATGTGAATTGTAGATTGTAACAGAACTGTGTCAGCAGTCAACCACAGCATGATCCTCTGCCACTGGTTTAGCTGAGCAATTACAGGTGGGGGCAGGGGGAGTCCAAATAAGAGTTCTGTCAATATTTATGACTTCATCAAAATCTTTTCTGATTGTCAAGGAAACCTGTGAGCAGGTTGAGCTTCAGCCCACCATTCTTCAGCCAACAAGTTCCCTCACCTAAGGCTGGGTGATGTAGTTCTATCTCATGAGACCTCAGCCTAAGCTGCCTGCTTTACAGCCCACATTCTCCCTTCAGTTTCATGACAACCCATGCACACATGGATTCCATGCAGCAGATCCAATGATAGAAGTGATGCTCGTTTTACTGCTCTTCCCTTCCTGGCCACTAGCACCTTCTGCTGTGACTGCACTATCACAAGAGGCACCACACCCACCAGTGCAGACATCCAGGAAGCTGAGCATGAATTTCTACCCCTCCTCAGCCACTGGATGGAAACCCCTTTTCAGTGCTACTAACAAAAAAAATACACATCAAAATAAATACAATTTCTAAGCTTCATGGTAAATATTCAACTAAGTGCAGAAAACTATTTTCTACTAATGATTGAGTAGCTTGCCTTTGGGCAAGAATTGCTGAGGACTGAGAAGACTTGATTACAGCAATCACTGGCTGAAGCCTAGGAGACACAGTAGGTTCCTCTAGCATCAGTCAGACAAGTCAATATTTGAAAGCAGAAGTGCTCCCTCTGCAAAGGCCACATTGAAAATCCTTGACTTGTGATTCCATTAAGGCTATCTGCTGGTTTCTGGTAGGTGAATGTAGGGAACACTGAAGCTGTCCCAGAACTTGCACTGGTTGTACCCTCCCTAACTCACTGTACTTGGGATTCCAGACTGATGAAGGGATTCACCAGGCTGGCGAGCTAATTCAGGCAGACTGTAGCAGCTTCAGGAGAAGCAATGGGAAAACAACCCCAGCCCAGACTGACACCTCAGAGTTTCTGATCCCTGCCATGGAACAGCATCAAAATGAACGATGTTGATGAAGAGCCCTGGTGGGCAATTCAGTATCTAACACATTGAAAAGAACAGCATGACAACATTCCAAGCTTTCTCTTCCTCCTTTAGCAAGCAAGATGTTATTCTTTCAGTGAGCTCACCAGATTAGTCCATAAATCTTTGTTGTTGAGTCAGGAAGGCATTTCCTATTGGTTGGGAGCAGCAAAGTCAGAGTGAAAGCTACTTGATCAGAGCTACTGACAAAGTTCTCATCTGAAGCTGGAGATCAGGTCCATGATGCGAATGCTGTTCAGGCTGACTATGAAAATGTGAGGATCTCCACTGCTGCAAAGACTGGGGGAAGTGCACTACCTGCTGCACAGTGTGCCCCTATGCACTGCAGCTCAGATGAGACAACACATGAGCAGAGGTGAAATTTCAAAGAACTTTTCAGTAGGCTTGAGAGATGAATTGATAGTCAGAAGGACTGTTCACCTTCTGCAAAGCACAATTTATGCCAACTTCCATGGCACTGATTGCTTAGAAGATGCTGAGATGCCAAAACACTTGCAAAGGACACAACTGGAAGAAGAGGCATCATATGCATGAAGTAGAACAAGAATTTTTTTTATTCTGTACAAAGAATGACTGAACTTTTACACTTGAGCTTTGATGTGCAATGTGTAAGTAAGTGTAACTGTTTATACTTAATTTTATATGAACTGAATTTATTTGAGAAAGCCACTTGGGGGGGAAAAAAAAAGGCATTTTTTCATCTGTGGTTCCAACTTGGGAAGACTTTTATAAAGGGTGTCTATTTTTAAGACAATGCAAGTTCTCTGTGTTGAGGAACAGGCAGTTCTGTCTCCTTGCATATTAATTTGCAATTATACAACAGTGTCATTTCCTTAAAGGAGGTAAAAGGCAGAGCTATGAACTGTCACTCTTCCCTCCTGCTGGGAACAATCACTTTAGAAAGAGTATTCACTGTGAGGTACACAGATAGTCTTCCTGAAGAACATCTCCATTGGAGAAAAAGGGCTGTCAGAAGACCTCCCATCTCCACGTATCGGAATGGATCACGGGGAAGAAGCTCTTTCAAAAGGGAGGTAGAAGCGTGCCTCAAAAACCAGCTGGCACACAAACCTGGAGCTAGCCTGAAGAACAGTAAGTAGGAGTCAAATATGAGTGAGCACTAGCTCTGCAGAGAAGCAGCAGTCCTGTGGCAGACAGCACTGGAAAGCAGTGGCTCTAGGCTGAAAGCGACTTCACACAGCAATTCCTTCCCCCTCCCCAAATCGAAACAGAGCAAAAGGATAAAAGGCTCCCCCTAGGAAAACTTGTGCCACAGGAGCTCGCTCCAACCCCAGCTTCCTAACACAGGAAACACTGCCACGGAGTCTCCTTAAACCTGGACAACTCAAGTTAGGCAAACCTAAGAACAATCATTTTAAGAAGGAATCAACTGTCACAGTAACTTCTGTACCGCTGTCCAGCGGTGCGGTGTCACTGTCTCTTGAGTGACCTTCAAGGACTTGTGCTTGAAATCTGATATAAACCTCAGATCATGTTCATTCTGATGAAAAAAAATCTGTTTGCTAAGAGCCTCCCATTTTTAAACCTGTCAAAGCAGCAGTGATGCAGTTTAGCACTTTCACCACCTTCCCCCTCTGCCCAAATCCTTAGTAAATCGATCAGCCACTACGAGCAGCAGACTTGACATGAAAACAAAATTAAAGAGAAACTGAAGATACTTGCACAAGGGAGACCACTGTTTTCACCTCAAAGTTTCTTAAAGAAGCAAAAATGTGACTGGTGGAAAAAAAAAAAGGAGAAGCTTTCCATGCCCAAGACTCTGTGCTCCTCCCTGCTGTGTTTCTTGTGCAGGAAGATCTCCTCCCAACGGCCCAACTAAGCAGGTACTTGGAAGAAGTGATGCTTCTTTCTCAGGTGCTAGCAGGGTGCATTCCAACAAACAGTTAGAGCTAACCAAGGCTAAATCTGGACATCTTTTGAGTTTTGTTGTATAGTTGCTTTCAGTTGTTCCCCTTTGTGTTGCTTGCTTAGTAAGCATGGTGAAGACAAGGAGAAGGCAGACACCACTGAAAAAGGAGTTGCACAGATGTAAAGCATTCAAAAAGCCACTGCTGGCAAAACAATGTTCTCAGGGTTATGGTTTGTCTGGGGGAGGGGGGTTGCCATGTTACTACACTAGAATCATGTCTTATGCACCACCTTTAAAATTTTAACTGATTTGGTTTCTCACTGACTCGAAAGAGAAGGAATAAAGATCATTCTGAAGTGTCAGTGATTTTCTGCACCGAAGTCTGCAACACCCAGGACATCAAAGAAGAAAGAGTTACGACACCGCTGAGGCTCCAGAGTGCATTCCATTTTCTGGGGCAGATTTGGCTTGGTGCAGGGCAGCTTGGATTCTGAAATGTGTCCTTGTTTCCATGGAGTAATTCTTGTAGTTTTGTCTAAAACAAAAGCAGATCCACTCTGATAAATACACATTTTAAGAACATGTCCAAGTTATCTTGATGTTATTGTTCTGAACAAAACAGCTGTAGACAGCAAAAAAAACCCCAGCCTTTCTTCACAAGCTGCTTTGTTGCCTCCTCTAAAATACCAGGCATGTGTTCCTAGCCAGACAACACAGCTCTTTGTGCTTGCTTTGGAGCTCCACTGTCTGACAATTACCAGAAAAATGCAGCTTCATAAGAAATTAAATCTGGTCCACTCAGTCAAAATACTGACTCCATATTAAATATCTATAAAAGCCACTTACTTTACATTCAGAAATGTAAGATATATATATTTTTTCCCCCTCCCTTTCAAAGTAGAACTGATAAATCTGAATGAAACATTTTCAGTGTTTTGGTTGGTTTGGTTTTGTTTCTTTTTTTTAAAACCAGTTTTAAAAATTATAAATTCAGGAGACATATTTCAAGGTGGAGGGCAGAAGTGAAGGGGGGGAGAGAGAGATAGAGAAGGGAAGACTGTGTCCTGAAGCCAAGGAGGGCAACACCTCATCTCCATCCTGTGGTTGTCAAGGATATGCACTGTGTGTAGGAATGAGACAATTTCCCACCCTAGAAGGTTAGAAAGAGAAAATTCGGCATACATGAAACTCCAGATCAGCTTTTGAGGAGCAATTCAGCAGCCCAGGGAAAAGCTGGCAGCACATCTAGTGGCTGACTCAGCAGTGTCACCTGCCCATAGTAGCTGTGTCATGTTCTGCTGAGTTACAGAAACATGAAAATAATTTGTGTTCTCATGGGAAAGCTTCTGCAAAAACACAAAGTCTGCCCCCAGCAACACGCAGAAAGTGCAGGTCCTACTTAACAGGAATTACCATGCCACCTCCTGCAGGACAGATACAGAAGCTAGATACCAAAGAGGATTAGACCATGCTGATTTCCTTTTAGAAGTACTTTATGATCTTTACAGAAGCACAGCATCAAGTACTGAACAATCTGTGCACCTTAAAAGCATTTCACTTCAGAATTTGTACTGAGCTTCTAGTAGAAGCCTGACATCTGTCACTATGGCAGGAGCAGTCTCTGTGCAAACAAGGAATTCCACATCCATTCCTACACCAGCTCCTAATTTTATGTATGCAACACCCAAGAGGCTGGCTGAGGAAAGGAGGTGACCAGGTTCTGCTGCGTGCTGAGCTGACAGAGAGCTTTCTTGAGATGAAGTCGATTTTGCCATGCAGATATGGCACTTCTCATCAGGAGGCTCACAGCTCACAGTTACATCAATAAAAATGCACGACCAAGCCAGAACTGTTTATCATCTCATCCCACTCCTTCTCCCAGAGCTGCAACATTCAAGCCAGCAGCACTCTGTGGATTTAGGTCAAGCAAAGCAGGCGTCATGCATGAGCCAAGCTCTCCTCTGTGCTCCTGCCAACGGCAAACAGCATTCTGCAGTGCTGACCCCGGCAGGGACAGGGCTTCCTCCCTCTGGTGGCTGCACAGACCGGCAGCCTTTTCAGCTGGGAGCTTATCTGATGAGGTGCAACAGCTACATACAAGTGGAAGTGTGAGGACTGCACGTTCGGTTTTGTTCTGACTGAGACCAGCGGGAGGCTGTGGTGTTGGGGGTTCTTTAGAGTGTGTACCATTACAGTTTCCCTGAGTAGCAAAGTCTGAATATTAGCTTTTCATACACTGGGTAACAAAGTTTTAAGAGCTGCTGTCTGCTGGTGCTCTTTAAGCCAAACATCTTCCCTTGGCTGGGCCACATGGAGCCACCATGGCTGAGCAGTAAGAAGCAAAAGAGAAGTACCAGCTGGAAGGGGGAGTTCTGACCACTCGCTTCTAGATCTCTCCTTTGAAGGGATTTGAACAAAGGGAATGAGGACAGGAGGAGAGACATGCCTTGAGGAATGTGAAACAACCAAGTGAAATACTTTCTGTGGTGGTTCACTAAAGCAATTTTTTGCAGCTCTGCCACAAGCATAGGGGCTGAAGAATTGCAATATTTTAACCTTTGTATTGACAGGTTTTTGGCACAATCACCACCCTGCCTTGTACAGTGGACTGACTTGGACTAAAGCTCAACACAAGAACTCTGACCTCTTCAAAGCTTGGGGCCAGACATCGGTTTTGCAGCTACTCACACCTGCAGCAGTGACTAGTAGGACTCCACACCTGGAAAGATGCAGACACCTGCACTTAATCAGGATCTAGCCTGCTGTGGGATGGCTGAAGAAGGCAAGGGCTGCTGGGTTTGGATTCCCTCCCCTCAAGAAATGTTGGCCCATTGGAGAAGTAAAGGCTCAGAGAGAGGCAAAAATCCTGTTTTGACAAAGAGCACTGCTAGACATCAACCCAAGTCATTTTAGCTGTAACACAAGAGCTTGGGTTTCATTTAATGCATCTGTTATGACTAAGTAAATACACTGGAAAGATGATGACATTTTGCCACACGTGGATTATTTCTCAAGGAAGCCTTTGACTTTCCCAGTAGCATCTTATTTGTTTTCCCTCTCGGCAGAACAGATGTGTAAGTCACAAAGACTGAATGATCACATCACACCTGCCACTGGTAAAGTCCAAAGAGAAAGCAGGGCATGTGTGCTTACGCTGAAAAAAATGCAATGAGTTTCCATGACATGAATGAAATTGCTTCCTGCCATCCACTGAGACACCAGACTGACCCAGCGGACATCAGCACAGGGCTTTTCACTCACTCACTTTGCTCTCTCCAGCAGTTTTATTGCTTCTTCTCTTCTGTCCTGGTCTAGATACAGTATTGCCAGCTCCAGCATGGCATTTGGAATTAGATAATGATCATATTTTATTTTCTTCTCACTGCAATGGAAAAGAAATAGCCTCAAGATCTTGAAATGACATTTTCCCCTCATTTAACAGCTCCAAACACAAATGAATAGGAGATTAGCTAGGATCAGAAAGAGTCATCAATCTCTATTACAACACTTGTCAGGTTCTCTATCCACAGCTACCTTCCAGCTTGTAACTGTGCATTTTGCACAACCATCCTACACCTCCTGTTATTTTTCAGGATTACAAAATGCTGCCTTTATTATCAGGGAAGTATTAGAAAAGATGAAATATTATGAGCTCTATCCATGTGATCTGACAAAAAGAGAAGCCATTCACTGCAGGATGTACAGAAGTTCCAAGTGTAACCACACTGCCCCCTGTCTCTGCAGACTGCACTTGGGGTTTGAGTACAGCTTCCTCACAATTAGCACAAAAAGGGAAGTGCTATCTCAAAAACTTTATGCACCTATAGTCCCTTGAAAGGAGAAAATGCATCAGCAAAAAGTTCACATTTGCGATTCTTCTTCCATACATGGGTTAACAACACTGCCAATTAAAGCTGCAATTCCTTGATGTCAAAGCAACTGAAATAAATACCACAGATGCTACAGTCCCCTTCCTTCTATTCATACCATGGTTGCATCTCTTCTTACTTGAAATGGTTACTGAGAAATTCAAGAGCTCTCCTGCACACCAGGTATCAAAACTTACTTTAAACAGATGTAAGTGAAATGGTCTTCTGCTTCTGAGATCTTGCCCAAATACTTGAGGCATAAGCCCTTCAACAGTTTTATCACACACTGGTCATCTGCCAGCAATTCTGTAGCTGCAAGGTGAAGTAAATGGCACAGTTCAGCAAACTCCAGAGCAGCAGAGCCTTTCCTATCTGTAGATAAAAGTAGGCGCGAGCACAATGGGTTTCCTGGAACACAGGAGAACTAACTGCTCTATTTAGTTCATTTAATGCAGAGAAAAAATCAAGTACCAAGCTTTCCATCAAAGCATCAAACTTGGTCTAAAAATTGCTGGGCTGTTCTCTCCCTCCCTACTGCCCCTGAAAGGCTATTCCACAATCTTGTTGTTCTGACATGTAAAAACTAACTTAAGGTGTCCACTTTGGAAACACTGAGTCACTTGACCTATTCATAAGTTATTTATAAATTCTCCATCTTTGTCTGCCTACATAAAAATATTCCAAACTTTGGTCTCTGCACCTCACATCTCCTCTTCTGATTAAGAGCTGCTTCCTTTTGGACTCTGCAATTGCAGGCCTCCTGTCACTAGAGTCACTCCTATTGCTAAGCTCCATAGAGACCCCACATACATATGTCACCAAAGCAAAGCCCAAGGAACATGCCCAAAAACTATGGAGCAAACTAAACTGGAAGGAACAAGGAAGAGGGCAAAGGTTGGCATACAAACTATGTACACAGTGAGATGATTCAGGGCCACAGAAGAGTTACTTCATAATGACTTTAAAACAGATCAGTTGTCTCTTCTGGACATCTGGCCCAAAAATCATATTCACTTTTCTCTACTTTCAACTTACCCTACCACTCTCCTGGACTGCATATGCAAATAATTAGGCACCTATCCTAACTGCAAAACTGACCTGCATATAATTGTATTTCCTTTTACATCTTATACCATAGAATCATAGAATGGTTTGGGTTGAAAGTGACCTGGGAAGGTCACCTAGTCCAACCCCCTTTGCAGGAAGCAGGGGCACCCTTTACTGGATTCAGGCTGCCCAAAGCCCTGTTGAGCCTGATCTTTAAAAACTCCAGGGCTGGAGCCCTAAGCACCTCCCTGGGCAACCTGTTCCAGTGTTCCACCACCCTCATGGTGCAGAACTTGTTCCTCACATCCAATCTCAATCTGCTCTGCTCCAGTTTGAAGCCATTGCCCTCGTCCTGTCCCTGCAGGCCTTTGCAAACAGTCTCTCTGCAGCTTCCCTGTAGTCCCTTCAGGTACTGGCAGGCTGCTATCAGGTCTCCCCAGAGCCTTTTCTCCAGGTTGAACAACCCCGGTTCCCTCAGCCTGTCCTCAGAGCAAAGGTGTTCTAATCCTCTGATCATTTTCATGGCCCTCTGCTGGACCTGCTCCATCAGGTCCACATCCTTCTAGTGTTGAGGGCTCCAGAGCTGGATGTAGTACTCCAGGTGAGGTCTCACCAGAGCTAAGTGGCATAATCCCCTCTTTCGACCTGCTGGCCGTGCTGTTTTTAATCCAGCCCAGGCTGCCATTGGCCTGCTGGGCTGCAAGTACACATTATTGGCTCACATCCAGCTTCTCATCCACCAGCACCCCCAAAGTCCACAGGACTGCTTTCTATTACCTCCTCCCTCAGCCTGTATTGATAGTGAGGATTGTTCTGGCCCAGAACCGTATCACTGATTACCTGAACTTTTTGCCAATGCTTCTTCTGCTTCATTTAAAGTCTCTAACATGCCTTCTGTTAACTTGGGACATTTTCCAATTACAGCATAGCCATTCCAGACATACATCATTTCCTAGGATGGGAGAGAAATGACAGCATCATTAATTGCAGGACCAGATAAATGCAGTTATCAAAAGCCTCAGTGTATCTCAGTATGATGAAAAAGTTACAGATTCCTTAAAAAAGCAGTCAGTTTGTCAAAACATATTTTCATTGCAATTGAAAACTTGTCACATTGGTTTTCAGAACAAATTAGCCCTGGAAGGCAACTAAAGAGCCATTGACTGCACACAATGCAAGGATTGCTTCAGCAGAACAAAAACACAATCTTGCTTCCAGATGAAGGCAAATACCAACAAACCAGGCAGACTGAAAACATCCATGGCATATGGCTAACTGTCCCTTGGTTAAGGGGCCTTGGTTTTCAGTTCTGTCAGTAGTAACTGACTATAATGCACTGCTTCCAAAGAAAACAAAACAAAACAAAATACCCATATCTCAGGACAGCAAATCAAGCTAAAAACCAACCTCCCCAACCTTTAAGCCAGACTTCAGAACAACCAAGAGAATTTTTGAGCCAAACTATAAATCCCTTAAATTCCTTAAGTCTGATGTTCCCACAGAAAGTTACTTTTCTTATTCAACTGTTCTTAAGAGAAAATGTTACTAAAATCTATTGGTTTAATTCCCATTTCTTACTGAAGTTCTCTCTTAAGAGTTTAGCTCCAGATCAAATGTGGCCATTGCCACTAGCAATCATAAAGATGGAAATATATACACTTATGATGGATCCTCATAAGTTATTTCTTCTTTATTCACTTGTTTATTTGACCTAGTCTGCATTTGACAATTTAAAACTTTCTGATAAAAATTCTGTGCAGAATAACTGAATTTTGAAACCACAACAGAAAAAAGTGTCAGCCTAGCACAGCTAGAACAGCATGCTCACCTCTCACTGCCTCTTTCACCACCTGGAAAACAAGTGATGAACTTACTGCAGCCAGTGCACCTTTGTTAAATGATTTTGAAAAGAATCACAGAATTGTCAGGGTTGGAAGGGACCTCAAGGATCATCCAGTTCCAATCCCACTGCCATGGGCAGTGACTACTCACACTAGAGCAGGTTGCTCAGAGCCACGTCCATCCTGGCCTTAAAAACACCCAGGGATGAGGCTTCCACCACCTCCCTGGGCAACTTGTGCCAGTGTCTTATGACCATCATGGTGAAAAACTTTCCTAATGTCTAACCTTAATCTGCCCTCCTCTAGCTTGAATCCATTCCCCCTAGTCTTGTCACTACCTGATAGCCTAAAAAGTCCCTCCCCAGCTTTCTTGTAGGGCCCCTTTAGATACTGGAAGGCCACAAGAAGGTCTCCTCAGAGCCTTCTCCTTTCCAGACTGAACAACCCCAACTCTCTCAGTCTCTCCTCACAGCAGAGCAGCTCCAGCTCTCTGATCATCCTCATGGCCCTTCTCTGGACACATTCCAGCACCTCCAGATCTTTCCTGTAATAGAGGCCCCAGAACCGGACACAGTGCTTCAGGTGGGGTCTCACCAGAGTGGTGCAGAGGGAAACAGCAGGATTCACACGACATTTCTCCTATGTCCGAGCTATGACAGGCCTGAGGACACACTGCCCTCACTCAGCAAGTCCCTTCGCAGAGGAAAGGCAATCCCAGCGCGGGGATTCTTCCCTCAGGTCACGGCCCCGGAGGGCTGTTACCTGCTCAGCAGCGGCACCTGCTGCCGGAGATGCGCAACTGCAAGAGCAGCAGAGGGCGCGGTGCCAGCCCCTCCAAGAAGAGCCCTGCGTGCAGACAGCTAGAACCCCACCAGAACAGCCCAGCCCAGCGCCAGGAGCCTGCCATTCCTGCTCGACAATCTCTGAAACCTGCAAGACACATCGAAGTACCCTAAAGATTTGTTTCATTTCAGACTTGAGGCATGTCCAGAGAAGGGCCATGAGCATGATGTGCACCTCTCCTATGAGGACAGGGTGAGAGAGCTGGGGTTGTTCAGCCTGGAAAGGAGAAGGCTCTGAGGAGACTTTCTTGTGGCCTTCCAGTATCTAAAGAGGCCCTACAGGAAAGCTGGGGAGGGACTTTTTAGGCTGTCAGGTAGTGACAAGACTAGGGGGAATGGATTCAAGCTAGAGGAGGGCAGATTTAGATTAGACATTAGGAAGAAGTTCTGCACCATGAGGGTGGTGAGACACTGGCACAGGTTGCCCAGGGAGGTGGTGGAAGCCTCATCCTTAGGTGTTTTTAAGGCCAGTCTGGATGTGGCTGTGAGCAACTTGCTCTAGTGTGAGGTGTCCCTGCCCATGGCAGGGGAGTTGGAACTGGATGATCCTTGAGGTCCCTTCCAACCCTGACAATTCTGTGATTGTGTGATTCGGTGACTCCCAGTGAAGACCCAGGCTGTGCTGTAACAACTCTGTTTCTTCAGGAAGCACGGTATCACCTGCCCAGCTGCTGGGCTGCGAAATGACTGCTCTGGTGTCTCCAACAGGCTCTCCTTCTTCAGGCATTTTCTTAAAGAGCATTTATGGTTTGGTTCTACAAACACGACAGCTCAAAGCACTGCAAATGCTGACACCACTGCGCTTGGCAGGCCTTTGGGTTCAAAGTTCTTTCATGTTCTTCTACATCTTCTTTGCAGACAGATTGTTCTAAGTGCACCATGAGCAAGGCAATGGCTGCTTTATGCAGCTGTTCTCATGTGGCCATAGCATACTGGACAGCATAACTGGGGAAAAAATAAGTAATTAAAATTTAAAAATCACAGGATGTTAGGGGTTGGAAGGAACTTCTGGATATCTTCAAGTCCAACCCCTTTGCCACAGCAGGACCATAGAACCAACAGTGTGCAATGGTTTTCTGGAGTGGCTAAAGGAATTCTTCCATCATAGTGCTCGTGAGAGCTCTGCAGAGCACTGCAGTGCAAACAGGGACTCAGGGACACATTGAACAGATGCTTACATGCAGTCCCCAGATCTTGCATTGTTTCCTTTGCATGTCTGTCCCCTGCCCCCAGCAACTTGTATTTTAAAGTCCTCTTTTAGTAGTCTCAATAAATGATACGTGCCAGAAAAGAGCTAGGGTAAAGTTCCTCAAAAGAGGATCCAAGGCAAGCTGTTAGGAGCATGCTAGTCTAGAGCTAGAATAATGAGTTCCACAGGCAGCCCATCTTTGTGTCACAAGCAGCTGGCTCAGCTCCTGTGGCTGGTGCATGCCCCCCATCTTATAGCATTCCTCACATTCACTTGGCTTTGCTTTGGGAACATTCCAGTCTCCTGCAGAGGTTTTACCTTAGACACATGGAAAGATACTATTCTAATTCTCTTGGGGTTTATTTCCATAAATGAAAACCATCTTAACAAGGAGGAGGGGTGTGGATATTTCTAACCTACCAGAGGTGGAACAGGCAAAGGAATGGGGTTTGAAGAAAGATACCGTCGAGCTTTCCGAATTGCAAACTTTTCTGTAGGGAGAGATTTCCCTGCAATCTTCAGTTTCAAACTGGGAACAATCCTGAAAGTTTAAAGGAAAACGTAAGGATTTTTCTCCTCTGTAAACCTCTAGGGGAAAAAAAACAAAAACATATTTGAACTTAAGAGAGCAATAAAAAAAAAAAATCACAGAATCACAGAATTAACCAGGTTGGAAAAGACCTCTGAGATCATCGAGTCCAACCTATCACACAACCCTTCTAGTTAAATAAACCATGGCACTAAGTGCCTCATGCAGCCTCCTCTTAAACACCTCCAGGGATGGGGACTCCACCTCCCCAGGAAGCCCATTCCAATGCCAATCACTCTTGCTGGGAAGAACTTCTTCCTAACATCCAGCCTGAACCTGCCTTGGTACAGTTTGAGGCTGTGTCCTCTTGTTCTGTCAGTGGGTGCTTGAGAGAAGAGACCAACCCCACCTGTCCACAGCCTCCTTTCAGGTAGTTGTAGACAGCCATGAGGTCTGCCCTGAGCCTCCTCTTCTCCAGGCTGAACAGCCCCAGCTCCCTCAGCCTCTCCTCACAGGGTTGTGCTCCAGCCCCCTCACCAGCCTTGCTGCCCTTCTCAGCACCTCAACATCTTTCTTAAATAGAAGGGCCCAGAACAGGACACAGGACTCCAGGTGTGGCCTAACCAGTGCTGGGTATAGGGGCAGAAGGACTGCCCTGGTCCTCCTGGCCACTCTATTCCTGATCCAGGCCAGGATGCCGTTGGCCTGTTACACACTGCTGCTACCTGTGGGGGAGCTGAGCGATACACATTCACAACAGCTGTCTTTACTCAGGACAGTATGTCTCCAGGTTTCCAATTCAATCAAGCAGGAGGAAGAGGGACTCTTCCCCATCCAAATAATAAATTAGATGGTGCACCTGACTTAAAAGGGGCACACACCACTTCACAGACTAAGAAAGAGGTAAGCTAAACTTTGCCAGTGTTCCTCCCATTCTTTCAAAGATCAAAACTATTCACTTCTTAATGGATCTCAAATCCAGTGAAATCTGGTTATGTAAGACATGGAAACCCCCCAAATATCAACACATTGTAACCACTTAAAAAAAGAGATCTTGAAATTTCATAAGAAAAGTGTGAAAATCCAAAATCACTTTTCTTTGTCCCAGAAAGGTTTAGGCATTTTTGAGTTTGAACGTTACAAGTGGGTTAACTCCTGGAGTTAGTAATGCGTATATTCACTCATACATTTAATTATTTCATCTCTTGTAGCATAATCCATTGAAAGCTTTCATACCTCACATGCCATTTTGATTAAAGGGAATAACTGAAAAAGAATGTCAGCATTACATGCAACAGCAGCAGCCACTGTGTAGCTGACAGACCTAATGTGCTGCCCCTGAAGTCCTTCCAGCCTTGGAGAAATCTGCTGTCTGAACCCAGGGTCCACTTCAGTGTAAGGGACTGTTTTGTTCTGCATTTCCTCACAATCCTGTGCTATTTGTTCAGATCTTCCAAACTGCACAGTGGATCTCTTGCCCTAGTCTCTCTTCCCCCAGCACTGTGACAAGAAACTGTGAACTGGGAGTTTACCTGAATAATTCGACTTCGCTGTCGCCAAAAGGACTGCAGTCTTCTGGTCCAAACATGCTGAGGTAAGCAGCTTTCATGTAAATATAAGTAGCCTGCAAATGCAATCAAGAACAGCTATACAGAAAAAAAAATTAATTTACAGCATCCCCAGTATTGAGATAAAGCACAAAAACAGCAAAGAGGAAGAAGCTGCTGCTTTCAATCACAAACAGAAGTCAGAAGATGCCCAATGACAGGACAAGGGGCAATGGGTGGAAGCTGGAGCATAGGAAGTTTCTTGCAAAGATGAGGAGGAATTTTTTCACTGTAGGGGTGATGAAGCCCTGGAACAGGCTGCCCAGGGGAGTTGTGGAGTCTCCCTCCACAGAGATATTCATGGGCTGTCTGTGTGATCCAGTCTAGGTGATCTTGCTCTGGCAGGGGGGTTGGACTGGATGAGCTTTGGAGGTCCCTTCCAGCCCCTGCCATTGTGTGATCTTAGGGCATTTTAAGCACGAGGTAAGTATTTCAGAGAGTGAAGCACAGACATTTTTATCATGTGTATCTTGGTTTATTTTGCATCATCTTAACATTTGTTCTGGGAATTTGGACATAAACTCTACGTTTGTGTAAAGTCTCAGAAATCCATGCTGGAAAACTTACAAAAAGGTGATGCTCAGGGAAAAAAAAATCACTATAGTCTGTCTGTGCACTCACAACTTAGGGGCATATCTGAGATTTTAGGTTCTAGAAGGGCTTGAGGTGTTTTGTAGTTTCAGTTTATGGGAAGTACTGATTCCATAGAGATTCCTGAGCAACCAAGGAAAGCAAAGCAGCAGGTGACATTACAACTTTTCCAACAGTACAGAGAAACAGTTCATGAGTTCCTGGGTGCTGCCTTAAGGAGCCTACAGTAACCAAAAGTTTCAGGACTTCTCTGGACTCTTTTAAGCTGTGACTATTTAGACTGGAATATAACAGTGCATACACATGAAGACCTTTCCTTTAGCTCATGTAGCTGCTAGCTTACTACTTCCACCTCGTGCTGTAGATAAAGTATTAACAGGAAGCACCTTCTCTGCTTCTCTAAGCCCCCTGCGACACAGTGTAAAACTCTACACACAGTTTAAAGGACGTAATAACAGCAGCCCACAGCATTTCAAGATATTAAAGCTTTTAGCCAGGCAGTGCACCCTGGCCTGGGAGTTGTGTGGGAGCTGCTTGGATTCATGCAGGTGGCTGAAGTTGGAGCTGGGATGGCCAGGGCCACTGGGGTTTATACTGCAGATCTCAGCCAAGCAAGAGCACTGACAGAGTTGCTCTCACCTGGATACTTGGAGGGGTTTGGCTCCACTTGGCCAATACATACAATGTACAGTAGAAAACCAGAGAGAAAGACTCTTCACACACACACAAAAACTGATCACAGCAGGAAGAAATAAACCTATCAGCCACACACCTCCTGCCCTGCCCACCCCCAAGCCTAACCCCTTTTGACAAATTTCCCTAGGGCTTAGAGAAAGACAAGGGAGGAAAGTTACCAGGGCTCTGTGTGGAAGAGCTTCTCTCCTTATGAGGCACAGGGTGAGGCACCTCTTCTAATTTTATTTATTATCCTGGAGGCACCACCACGGCTGACCTCAATCACCAGAGAGCTCATATGCATAATGTAATGAAAGAAGTGACAACTTGGCCATTTGTCAATGACCCAACCAGTCAATACAGAGCTCTAACGAGCTGTTCTTCATCAACAAGTCAGGCCAAAAGGTGTTTGCCCACAGTCTGTTCAGGTTTGAATGTCTTCAATTCACAGTGCTCTATAAAAGCCATGGCAGACTACTTTTGGTTTACAATTCTTCAAATCAACCCCATCTGACTGAGAGTTCAGAAACATTACAGGGTGTTCTGCCCTTCTGCTGTGCTTAACTTACCTTTGACCAAGTGTTTTCCTTGCTTAGCAGGTCTGCATAGAAGAAAGCCATCTTCCACTGACGTTTGTAGGTGAAGCACCACATGAGCTCCCAGTAACACATGTGGTGAAACTGCTTCCAGTATTGCTGAGCCTCACAACATTCTTCATACCTGTTAACTGCCTGAACACAGAGATTTCCAAATGCTGCCTTAGTTACGTGTGTAAATGCACGAATATCAGTCTTGCAATAGACACTGGGACTCAGGATCTGCCAGCATGGCTCCTGCAAATCACTGATAGCCTGGTATTCCCCCAAAATCACATCTGCTGGCTTCACATGAGAGATTCTTGGCTCCACAGTCATCCCGTTATTAGCGAGTTCACCCCTGCTACACAGCTTCCCCTTCCTGGAAGTTACATTAAGTTCTAAGCATGGGAAGAATGAATTTGTGTGTCTAGGGAAATGAGAAAACTAAAAGCAGAGGATAGATGCTGACATTTATTGTTGCAGCTCCAAAGAAGCCCTTTCAAGAGAGCTACTGCACTGCATACCAGCAGACACTGTCTCAGCATATTCTGGACGTGTGTTATTCACCTCCCTACTTCTTTCAAGTCTTGTATGTTTCCACTTAAGACTGATGGCAAAAGACTACCACCAGATGTTATCAAGGATATCCCATCCTACAGCATAGGAAAGACAATGAGAAAATTGTCATTAATACTGGTGGACTAAATTACCACCAGAAATTAGGGAAGGGTAGAAAAACTAGCTGGTCAAACAAGTTAGTCAAAATAGGTTTCAAAATTCCCATTTGTAATCCACAAACTACAAATTACACATAGACCAAAACCACACCAAGCATTAGCCAGAAATGAAACATTATTCCTCTAGGAGTTTTCCTGAAGCTTTTGAAACTTACTTTGCCCAGAGCAAAAGGATTACTTACCTCATCAATATTACCCTTTAGTGTCTCTATCCTGCCTGCAAAAAACAGGAATATGGCTCCCTGTAATAAATAATAATAAAAATACAAGTATTCTGTAACAGTTTTCGAGCTGACCATATACAGTCTAGATCTTTGTTATTTGGCAAGAAAATATTAAGCAATCATATCAAATCAAATTATGATTCATTTTTACCTTTGGGTAGCGAGCCAAGTAAGGCTTAAGCAGTTTCTCTGCCTCTTCAACATTTCCTTTCCCTGTCCCTAGAATGCATAAAAATGCAAGTAATAAGAGCAGCAAGAAAAGAAAAGAAAAGAAAAACACATTACAGGAATGCAAGGTACTGATTTGCCACCCTCAGCAAGTCTGCTGACGACACCAAGCTATGTGGTGCAGCTGGAGGGCAGAGATGCCATCCAGAGGGACCTGGACAAGCTGGAGAGGTGGGCAGAAGCCAACCTCATCAGAGTCAACAAGACCAAGTGCAAGGTCCTGCATCTGGGTTGAGGCAATGCCAAGCACAAATACAGGCTGGGCAGCGACTGGCTGGAGAGCAGTCCTGAGGAGAGGGACTTGTGGGTGCTGGAGGACAAGGAGCTCAACATGAGCCAGCAGTGTGCACTTGCAGGCCAGAGAGCAACCACAGCCTGGGCTGTAGCAGGAAAAGTGTGGCCAGCAGGGCCAGGGAGGTGATTCTCTCCCTCTACTCCACTCTGGTAAGACCCCATCTGGAGTACTGCATCCAGTTCTGGAGCCCCTGGGACAAGAGGGATGTGAACAAGANGTGAGGAGGAAGTTTTTCACCATGAGAGTGGTGAGAGCCTGGAATGGGTTGCCCAGGGAGGTGGTTGAGGCCCCACCCTTGGAGGTGCTTAAGGCCAGGCTGGATGAGGCTCTGGACAGCCTGATCAAGGGTGGGGTGTCCCTACCCATGGCAGGGGGGGTTGGAACTGGATGATCCTTGTGGTCCCTCCCAACCCTGACTGATTCTAGGATTCTGCCTAGCCACTGTCAGTTCCCCTCTCTGCTAAAGAAGGTGTAAACACAGGTCAGTGTTGCCCTGTGCCCGCCAGCAGGACTATGCCCACTGGCCTCAGTGCTCACTTGTGTGCAGGCTGCAGAGTGTTTCAGCTGGAGAAGAGAGGGAAGTGTCTCAGTGGCAAGTTACCACCTCCCAAAACATCAGGGACAGCTTGTAACACGGAAACCATCAGCCATTATCTCAACCTCCCAAATAATGCACCAGACTACTGAAGACAGATTCAGTTCTCACAGCTTCCTTTTCTATCCCCACGGTCTCCTTCCTTACACGTTGAGCCTCCACCTTGAAGGTTAAGACACTCTATTCAGCTGTGACCACCGCTGTAAAACTACTCACAAGTGGGTCATATTTGATTCAGTCATGAACAAGTAATTCACCAACAGATAGGTGATGGAATCATCTTTTTCCCCCTCTGTGTCCCACAAGAACTACTCAAATCCAAGAGTTATTATAAACAATCTTACCTAACACAAAGGTCATGAAAGTATGATAGCAAAGCAACAGCATGGTACACAGCACCGACCTAAAGCTGTATGATGATGCTCCCTCTTGAAGCTGCAGCAGACCATGTTCCTGTGCAAACAGAAATGAGGAGGACAAAGTAATGGAAAAGAATCAAAGCTACGTTTTGCTCGTTTGTTGACTTCTGCAGTGTCATCTACAGGCTGCTACCCATTCCTCGAATGCACTGCTCACACAGCAGTCAGAGATAAAGATACACATAGAAAGTTGTCTTCAATAACTCAGGGAGTCACTGATTGGCCTGGAAAACATCTGATGATGTAACAGCAGCTCAGGATGTTATTGCATGGTGAACGTAAGAGAATGTGAGACAACCTCATCACCATCATCCGAGTGCTGCTAGACAGCATTCCAGAAACAAAAACCAGGCAGCTTTGAAATGCCAGGTGTGGTACTTGGAGGCTGGGTGGTGTCTTTAAGAAACCGCAAAGTTACAGACCTCCAGGAGCTTGAGTGTCCAGGAGGTGTACAGTGTAATCTTTTTGTATTCCTTCCCATAAGTTCTGCATCCCTATAAAACTGGCTGCGAAGTCAAATTCTTCCCTTCTCCCTCCCTCTCTCCTCCCAGGAAGGATGGGCAGGCTCTTATCTCCTCCTGGTTGGCCTCAGCAAATGCTGCCAATTAGGCCTGGAGCAGCTGAGCTGAATTTTGTGATGTGTCATGATGGTTTTGAGGGTAGAGAGACATGGCAGAGGGAGGTATATGAAGACCTGGGTGTGTTGGCCTGAAGTAGAGGCAGTTTGTGTGTGAAGCCTTGGCCTAAGTGAAGTGCGGCAGAGATTTGCTATGGATTTTGTGCATTTTATATCCTTCTGTACTGCTGTATGTAGTGGTGAACAGCCTTTCCATTTAAACTTTCCAACCCTGTGTGTAAAGCATTTCCCTATTACTCCTTTTCTAAGAGGTAGGACAGCATCTGTCTCGCTCTAAACTAAGATATATATCAATAACCCAATAACCTATATAGATAGGTTAGCACCTATACTGACAGCACACTGCCTTAAAAAAATGGAGCAGCTCTCCTATGAGGACAGGCTGAGAGAGTTGGGGCTTTTCAGCCTGGAGAAGAGAAGGCTTCCAGGAGACCTTAGAGTAGCCTTTCAGTACCTGAAGGGGGCCTACAGGAAGGCTGAGGGCAGACTACNTTCCAGGAGACCTTAGAGTAGCCTTCCAGTACCTGAAGGGGGCCTATAGGAAGGCTGAGGGCAGACTACTGACAAGGTCTTGTAATGACAAGACAAGGGGCAGTGGGTTTAAACTGGCGGAGGGGAAGATTTAGACTGGATGTTAGGAGGAAGTTCTTTACAGTGAGGGTGGTGAGGCACTGGCACAGGTTGCCCAAGGAGGTTGTGGATGCTCCTGAAGGTGTTCAAGGCCAGGTTGGACATGGCCTTGAGTGACCTGTACTAGTGGGAGGTGTCCCTGCCTATGGCAGGGGGGTGGAACTAGATGATCTCTGAGGTCCCTTCCAACCTTACCATTCCATGTATGGGAAAGACTGCAAATCCTGAGTACCTCAGCCAGTGGGGAAGTGGGGAGAGGGAAATGTGTATCTAGGAATTGAGGATAAAAGGGAAGCTGTGCCTTCTAGCAACTGGAGAGACCCCACTGGGATCTGCTCTGTGCACTCTGCCTTTAATTGAATAAAGTTTTACAGGACTCCTCTGTCTCCATTGTGAACACAAACTTCCTGATCAGACTAATTCTCCTTACAGCGTTTAGCACCAGCACATCAGATCGCCCACCCTAGGGACTCAAGCTCCTGAGGCAACAGCATTTCATAGCCCACTCTTGGACTGGTTTTATGACATTAAAAGAAAGAATATAAATATACAGATGTATTAAACATGAGATCTGCCTGCTAGTAAATATGCACAGGAAGGTGTCCACTATATACTGGGCAGAATTCTGTTTAAAAGTTACACTATGATTGCAATGGAAAGTTACTGGAACATGATCTGTGTGACCCTAAGGACATCCCTTCCAACCAGCTACCCTATAAATAGGGACTCTGAGGGATGCCTATCAGAGTCACTGCAGAAAGTATCAGAGAGAGCACTCAGAGCATGACTTTCACACAGATTTTCATCTCGTGTCCTTGCTGATAGAGGGGTGTTACACTACCCCACCTCTACCACTTGCGGTGTAAACCCTTGTCGTAGTTTGAGGGGTCCCAGGTTCCCCTAAGAAAACTACAGAGACCAAGACCTGTCCCAGGGGAGGGATCTGGTCATCCCAGGGCACTGTAATATTGCTATTCTAATCCATTTTCTGGTATCACAGGTCATAAGCCAGTGGCTTGTTGAAATTGCTCTCTTTTTCTCTTCTCTTCTCCCTTCACACCTCTCTCTGAGAAAAGCACACATCCCTTCTTATCTTATGGCTTGTGGGGCAGATGGCTACANATGTATCCATTTTACCTGAGTGCCTTTTGCATGTGTGCACTAGTGAACAGAATCTCTCTTTAAACTTCCAATCAGTGTGCAGGATCCTCATTCTTACTCTCTAAAAGGAGTAAGAGTCACTCCTGTCATCCTCAAACTATGACAACATTGACACCTGTAATCATATTCTTATTTTCATCACAGATCTGTTTTTTCACTTCACTGGCATGATTAAGTGTTTTCACATAAACACACTTACTTTATTCTTCAGAGAAAAAGAAACCTTCGTGTATTAGGTTAATCACTCTTACAAGGAAAGGTACTACTAGCACACTTATTTGCAGGTCAATTAGTACAACCTCTAGTCTGGACAAAACAATGAAAATACTCACTTGCCATGCCACTTCAGAAGAAATTAAGAGAGAGTAAAATCATTACTGAAAACTAATGTCTTGTTGGAAATCAAGCATTAGGCAAAAGAAAGCCAACTCCATTTTCTGTTGAGAGCAAAACTTTGATTGACACAGGCAATTAACAAAATATGATATATTCAGCTTCTTTAAACTGCCCAGATGAAAACCACAAACATTTGGGGTAAAAAAACCAAACTGGCACTATAGCACTGCAAGGTTCATGACAGACTAAACATTCTGTGGTGTGAACTGCTGCCAGAAAAGAATTCCAAAGTAGATTTACAAAGCACATTTTTTAAAAGTAAAAGACCTTCAAGCTGGATATTTTACTGAGCCTTTACTGACCTCAAGTACTAGGCCTTAGAGTGTTTAATACAAATATAAAACACACAGAATATAAAAATATATATGCAGTGAATGGTGACCACATTTGTGAATGGCACTAAGAGTGTGACACAGGAATTCTGTTAGTCGTACAGAGTAACAGAATCACTTGCCAAGGTGATCTCACTTATGTATTTTAGTCTCAAATATGTATTTTAATACATCCAAACACAAAGTTATCATCTGTGACAGACAAGGAATGCAACCCACACTCACCCTCCATGGGACTGCACCCTGGAAAGGAGCAGCTGTGAAGTGGATTAAATACATCGCCCATTCATCAGAAGAGGGCTGCAAAATCTGGCACACTTGAGCCTAAATTCTTAAACAAAGCAGCTACACAACTAGGGGAAGCTCTCAGAGCAAATCAGTCCACTCTGTGGTATGTCCATAATCCTATTTTGTCCATTAAAGAGGGCTTACTTTTTGCTCTGCCACTTGAATACCCCAAGATTTCTAAATTAAACAATACAATCGGTAGACAATCTGAAAGAAAGAAATCTAGCAGTGGCAGTTACTAACACTGCAACACTTGCTTGTAGAAAAAGCTACAACAAAGCTGCTTCTCCTCAAAAATTCCTTTTGCAAACTGGTTTTTTGTTATGATGAAATCCCCAGGGGAGCAGGGTGATGAAGGGTGTAGCTGGAAAACATCTTTTAGATACCTCATTCAGCCAGCCAGCCTCCCTAGGCTCCCTCTGTGGCTAGTAGAGAGCACTGCTCAAAGGAACCACTCAGCACAGCAGCCTAAGTGAGACATTATGAATCACCTCTTCAAGGACCTACTCCTCCACGGGGCGCCCACAGAGATCAGCCAGCAAAACTAATCAGCTAAAGGAGGTGCCATGAGTAGGGCAATACCTCCATGTAATGCCCACTGGGGAGCAAACTGAGCATCCCAGAACTAAAAATCAACAGCAGCTACTGCTTGAGGCTAAGGAGAAACTCTGCAAACAGATATGCTCACTAGTGCCAGTCACTGACCATGTTTGTTGGGACACACCTTCTAACCATAATCCATAAATACCTCCCACACCCATGCCACAGGTGATAGAAGAACACTGGGAATGAGCTTACAAAGCCTATTACAGGCCAGATTGCTAAAATATAAACCAGGTGTCAAGGCAGTAAGCGCTCATAACTTCCCTGAAAGACTAAAGTGACATCAACACATTTAGGTACTGTTTTCTTGCGAAGAGTAAGTTACTCTGAAGGGCACAAGATGCAGCACAAACCTGGGTGCAATGCCACTTCTTGGAGACAAATGTGTTCCAACACAGTAACTCTCACCTTTCTGTGCAACCTCCTACTAACATCCCACAATCTCTTCATTCCCAGGACTGTCCCTACATTATGTTACATGAGCATCTTATCAATTTGATCCTTGTCCCCAGACTGCTGCACTCAGGACTTCCCACTTGAGCAGTGGGCATTCCCACAGTGGGTGCAGGATGAACAGGGACAGTGCTCAAAGCCATTATCAGGCAGTGTTGAGACTGGTTCATATTTATTCTAGCTGTCACTGGCTAAAATCCATCTACTTTCCTGAATGTAAAGCTCTCCAATGATATTTTTAAGTCACTGCCTTTTAATTAGGGATCCTGGCAATGAAAGCAAAGCAAAGTCATCATTCCTGTTCCATGACCTGACCACACCACTGCAGGTTTAGCAAGGAGGATGGATACTAGTAACAGGTTTTATGAAGAACTTAAACTGGTGGACAGGGCATTTAAATGTCCCCTACAAAAAAGCCTGCAGATTTAATAGCTGCAGAAAAGAGCAAAAAGCAATCAAAAGAGATGCTCAGTGGGCTCAATTTATTACAAATTGACACATCAAAAAATATTCCTCAGCTCAGCTGCTTTGGGAAAAATGTCCTCCCACATCAAGAGGTATAATTTGAAAGAAATTGGTTCTATCTGAGAGATTTCCTGCCTTTCCTTGAAATGATGCTGTCATCTGACCCCCTGAGAGATTGCACTTAACAAATGGTGGGCTGACGTCAAATGTCTCTGCAGCTCAGGAGCCTGGTACCTGTAACCCTCTACAAAATAACAGCAACAGTAAGTATCAGCCTGAGACCTGGCAGAGTTCAGTGCTTCTATGGAAGATAGTGCAGGGACTCTTCTGATCTGGAACTGGAAGTCAGTTAGCACCAAAGACAAGTCCAGATGGGACACACAGTCCACCTTCTGCCCAGTGAGGAGGGTATAACTCCCCAGTACAGCCTACCCAATGGTGTACAATACACATAGGATGATCATAGGCTCACAGGATGATAGGGCTTGGAAGGGACCTCTGGAGATATTCCAGTCCAAGCCCCCTGACAGAGCAGGACCAGAGAATCTAGCACAGGTCACACAGGAACACATCCAGACAGGGCTAGAAAGGCTCCAGAGAAGAAGACTCCATAACCTCTCTGGGCAGCCTGTACCAGTGCTCTGTCACCCTTACAGTCAAGTTCTTCCTCATGCTGAGGTGGAACTTCCTGTGCATAGTTTCCATCCATTGCCTCTTGTCCTATGCCAGGGCACAAGTGAGCAGAGGCTGTCCCTGTCCCATCCTTTCTGACCCTTAGCCTTCAGATATTTATATACATTCATATTTACATACTTCTGCCCACAAAAGGAGGCAAAACTGCACTGAGCCTCAGTGTTCAAATGCAGAGCCTATGCCATGAAACATGAACCAGCCATGAATTCTGACTAATGATACAGGGGAAAGGAGCTTCAACAGTGAGAATGGCAGAACTGGCACATCTTGGACTGAGAGGGAACGAACACAGCCTTGAGCAACTTCTACACTTTCTTATCTTATCCTACCTACTATTTTGAGACTCCAGACCGCTGTTAAGTTGATCATGCTGTCCACAGTGCTCATAAATGGCTTAGGAAGTAATGGAGCTTCAGGCTTGTCCCCATTTACTAACAGACACGACATGTCTGAGAGACAAGAAGAGTCCCTGGGGGCCAATCTGCTGGCGTCAGAGCAGATTGGTATTGTGGAAGGTATCACAAGACAATTTATACCTGTTTGGATAAACACATGGGCCATGCCAAAAGCGAGCTGTCCTCCAGTGCACTGCAGCAAGCTCAGACAGACTGTAAACAACTCATGACACTAACCATGGCTCCTTTGTCCTTTGCACAATCTGATGCTCACCATCAGTGCTTAATGGGAAAGGCTGCAAGACGAAACTCACGCCTTCAAAACTGCTTTCTCCTGCGGCACATGATAGGCACTCTCCCTCTCCTCCTCTATCACAGCTTCTTCACCTTCTACACTCTTGTGACAGTTTGGGAGTT
>VWYK01106465.1:2898-19064 GCA_013399775.1 Semnornis frantzii | reverse complement strand
GGTAGTGATGAGATGAGGGGTAGGGATAAGTTAATAGCTACAGAAGTGATTGAGTATGGACAGGTGGGATGTGACCCTAGGGTTGGAGTACAGACTGAGAAAAGAGTTCCCAAAGACCAGGGTAAGGGAAATTCAGTCAGTAAGTCATCTCCAGCAGAGGCACAAGTGAAATGCCTCTACACTAACACCAAGGAGCACGAGGGACAAACAGCAAGAATGGCAAATATGTGCAAGTCTCCAGGGTTATGACGTGACTGGCATTACTGAAACATGGTGGGATGGATCTCATGATTGGCGCGCAGGGATAGATGGTTATAGACTCTTCAGGAGGGACAGAGAGGAGAGAAGGGGAGGGGGTGTTGCCTTTTACTTCAGTAATAAACTAGAGTCCATGGAGCTCCACCTCGGGATGTGCAATGCAAAAACAGAAAGCTTATGGGTAAAGGTTAAAGGGAAGGTCAGGGGAAGGTTATATTATAGTAGGAATCTACTACAGCCCTCCTGATCAGGAAGGCGAAGCAGATGAGGTTCTCTACAAACAAATAGAAGCTTCACACTCACAGGCCCCGGTCCTCATGGGGGACTTCAATCACCCTGACATCTGTTGAAATGACAACACAGAAGGACAATTTACAAGGTCTTGTAATGACAAGACAAGGGGCAATGGGTTTAAACTGGCAGAGAGGAGATTTAAACAGGATGTTATGAGGAAGTTCTTTACAGTGAGGGTGGTGAGGCACTGGAACAGGTTGCCCAGGGAGGTTGTGGATGCTCCCTCCCTGGAGGTGTTCAAAGTTTGGTTGAATCAAGCCTTGAGCAACCTATTCTAGTGGGAGGTGTCCCTGCCTATGGCAGGGGGTTGGAACTGAATGATCTTTGAGATCCCTGCCAACCTAAACCATTCTATGATTCTAAGATTATCTATACCTATTTGTGATGATTATGTGCCTTTAGCTAGGAAGGAATCTTACTTGTAACGCACATGTAATTCCTAAACCCTAAGAGTTTCTCAGTAATTTGCTCATTATTTTTATTGCCTTTGGGAGTTAAATACTTTTCACCTAATTCCCTAATCGCAAAATTGAGAAAAATACATTAACAGAGAACAGCCTGAAGCTGTGACTGGGTAGGTTTAGATTGGACATTAGGAAACTTTTTTCATGGAAAGAGTGGTCGAGCATTGGAATGGGCTGCCCAAGGAGGCTGCTGAGTCACCAACCCTGGATGTGTTTAAAGGTCAGTTGGATCTGGTGCTTGGAAATACAGTTTAGGAGTGAACCTTGTACATTAGGTTTATCGGTTGGACTTGGTGATCCTGAGGGTCTTTTCCAACACGAATGTTTCTGTAATCTGTCAGAGAAATCACGTTAGCTATGTACATGATTGTTTGTAAATATGGTGAAGACCTTTGAAATGTACAAAGTGTTATGGTTACACACAAGGAATCAATTAAATTGTGCCCTGAAAAAAAGAAATACCATTTTTCTGGCAAGCTTTATAGAATATGCCACAGACAACATCCACTAATACAAACAAAATACTAAAGATGTTAGCCATTACTTATTTTTAAAAGTTCTTTAAAAGAACAAAACTCACTGTGCATTGGTCAAGTTGCCTTTGAAGTCCTTCAGTATCTCCTTGAACAGCCTTTTCTGTCATTAAGAAGTCTTTCACACCATCCATCCACTTCTGAACAACTTTTGAATCCGTCTAAACCAAATATAAGTAAGAGTTGTTACAATCCCACGATGAAGAACACATTGCTGTTGCATTTCAGCTTGTAGCAGTGTAAAGTCTGCAGGTTTCTGGCACTGTCTTGGATTTGAATCATACCATCCTTGGCTTAATTTCTGGGTTTGGTTGTTTGATGGGACTTTTTTCCCCCAACTTCTCCATTCTCAAATTTCTTAGAAAATTAAAGTCTCAATAGCAATATTCTTCCACCCATGCCATAGTGCGGTTTACTTGACACTGTGTTGCTCCAGGCTATCACACAAATACAGGATGAAGTAAGTAGGCAAACATAGCTTCAAGAATCACAGGAAGGGAATACCATTTTCCTCACAACAGAAATCATGCATAACTGCTTCCACCACACTCATTCAAAAGACATATTGTGCTTCAAGGAAAAGAGAAGGTTGGGGTTATTTGGGAAGAGGAGGAAAGAGCAATGCTAAAAACATCAGACAGGTAAGATCCTATTCACCATTAGAGGAATACAGACATAAAATGAAAACACTACAGAGAATTAGACTAACCACTGGGGGAAAAAATAAATCTGGCTCTCAGAGTAATGGTAGCTATTGTACTCACTAGACAATGCACAGCAGGAAAAAAAAAGCAAATACATAAACCATTTCAGAGTTATCTGACCTAAGATTTGGCAGTTGCCTTACATTCTGTAATGAGGTAGTTGGGAAAGGAGACAAGGAGGGTTGACATCTACTCCCCATGCAATTGTGGATGCTCTCTATTACTCTTATGGGGTGGGGTGAAAAACCACCAAACACTTTGAACAGGGAGTTTTCCCTTGTCCTGGTTCGGCTGGGTTATGTGGTTATTTTTTTATTTTTTTTTTTATAACCTAGTCATACTTATAGCAACATCTTTTGACTGTTCAGTTAGGTTTAATAAACGGCATCTTTTTACTGACACAATTGTCATCATCACAGACCACTCTTACTGAGAAGCCGAGTCAAAGTTCATCAGCTTCACCTTCTATTTCCCATTTCACCAAAGAGGAAAGCACACATTTTGTTTAGTTTAAAAAACTTTGCAAGCTTCCTTCAAGATCATCTGCTTCTCAAAAAAACCCAAACAACCAAACAAAAAAAAACCCAAAACCAAAAACCCCACAAAATTTTTCCACTAATGAAAACTCATTAGATTAAGATCATGTTTATTTTTAAGCCAATGCTACATTAGAGGTCAAAGTCATGACATTTTCTTAATTCCTTCTACATTTTGAAGGAATTTCCTGCAGCTGATTAGTTAGAAAATTATTTTCAAAAAACAGACCCCAGGAGGCTTAACTGTGAACCATGGTTTAATGTAAAAAAATACATATTTATAAAGGCTGCCATTTGACAAGGCATTTTAGCATATATCTAATTTAGATTGCTTACAGCAAGTTATTTCTGTAAGTGGCTGAATTAAAAGGATCACTCACAAAGGTAGATAGGCATTTAAATAACTTGCAGAATTACAAGCCAAATCTACAGAAGTTTTTTAAAAAGTAAAGCTCCTGCAGTGTGTAGGTAAATAATTACCAATGGTCAAATATTCACTGTCGGTTGTTGCTGTACAAGAGTTCACAATTTTCAGACACGGACTAAAACACTGGGTCAGTTTCTAAAATTTATTACAGGCAGGAACATACAGATTAAGTATGTTGAACTTTAACTTGTTCACTCCTAGAATATCCCATGACATATAGCCATGCAGGAACTTTAAAGGAACTGAAAGTAATGAATAATTTAAGACACAGCAAGCCATGCATTATTAGAGGTATGACAACAGAATACAAGACACATTATAAAATACAAGATAGAAATCTGATAAAATGAGCATCGTCTACCTTTCCTGTCATTTGAGTATTATAATCTCACAATAAAACACAGATCATATCACTAATGCATATGTTGCCAGCTTGGGGGAGCCCCCACCTGTCACACCACAAACAGGCCACCTGAACAGCAGAACCAACAGGCAGATCTACCATTGACTTGCTCATCAGACAAACAAGGACATTTTAAACACCATTCACCTGTCTGCTTACTGTTAAAACAAGAATGCTTACATTATTTCTTTCCGAACGTGGGGATTTTCCTAAATGTGAGGAATGCTGTTTTGGAGAATGTCAGTTTTTTAAAGATGATTTAGGAACAAAAGAAACACTAAAACAAACCAACACTTTGTGTAGTTGGACACGGCCATCAGCTCTCCAAGGGTTATCATTTGCTTACTTTTTTTCCCCCTCCTTTTCTCCGACAGTTTCCAGTTCTTTGGTTTTTCATTTTTGTTTATTGCCTTCAACAGCCTGACACTTCATCTGTTTTACTCAGCACAAAGATACTGCTCAACTATTCTTCAAACTTACCTTGTTTCTCTGGTATCACATTTCCAGTACTGACTCATTCCATGTTTGCATCAGGACCATATATTTCTGACTGTACATCCACTGAGTGTCATTAAGTATTTCAAGGTCAGGTTAGCTGAGGCCTTGAGCAGCCAAGTCTAGTTGTGAGGTGTCCCTGCCCATGGGGGTGAGGTTGGAATAGATTATCTCTAAAGTCCCTTCCAACCTAAGCCACTCCACGATGCTATGATTTTGTAAACACTCTACGCTTTCAAGCTGATTCTGAACAATGGTCCGTTTCATTCTTGGGTCACAATAACATACCATGATTTAGTTCATTGCAGTATTCAGGTTTTGTTATTTTTCTTTCTCCCCCACTCCCAGAAATATAAATCGTCTGGAGTATGAACTTAAGGCAAACGAAGATTCATCTAACCAGTAAATACTGACCCAGCCAAAGCCAAGTTAAGAATTTCTCGCCCCTTCTTATCAAAGGGTTAAACATCTAAATGCCGTTTAAATACCACTGTTCTAATCCCTTCATTTTTAAAGCAGTGAGATTTTCTGCCATGTAGGATTTCGTATGTGTGTGCATATATACATAACATAAAAATTTATTAACAGAAATCTCACTTGAAGAAGCAGGTTTTCTGTAGCAGGTATGGAATTTTAATTTTAGATGTCAAACTAATAAGGCATTGGATATCTGACACCAAACACAAGAGAGGGTATTTAGCCTTTAACAACGCAGCTGACATACCCTTGACTTTAGTGTAACTATTGCTTCTGGTATTGAAAGAAGAATGCTAACTTTAAGTGAAAAGTAAGACGGAATAATACCCTGGGCATGGTAAAAGTCTTCTGTTACCCTAATACGAACACATCATACATGTTTCCAGCCTGCCCCAGACTAGTGGTCCATCAATATTTCACTCTTCAATCAGTATTACCTGGATCTCCTACAAGAACACAGAGAAAGAATGGGCTCTAAAGCAACTGAGTTATATAACAAGTTCTTTCATTTTACCTCAAATACTCTCAGCTTGGATGTGATTTCCTCCAGTAGTTTCACATCTTTGGAAATCCTGAGCTTTAACTTGTCCCAGTGTCCCTGTACATGCTTGAACTCTTGAGTGTAGATCTTTTTTGTATCAGAAGAACCATGTTTCTCCAAAGCCTTTGTTTCTTCAGCAAGTTGATCCAGCCTGCGCTTCTGGGCTTCCAGAGTCTCACAATCAGTCTACAAGGAGAAGAAAAAAGTCTGCTTCTAGTTTTAGCCATACAGTAGGTACACACTTAGATGCAAGGAGATGAACGGCTTTGTTGTGCAGAGTAGATTTGGTGAAGAGTCCAGTTACTGCAGCAGATATAAGCCAAACAGTCTTTCAAGTAGCAAAATCTTCAGTTGCTCTACTGCTGCATTAGAAGAGATTACCAAATGGGTCATAAAGCTTAGCCATATAGCAAAGCACATCCATGCACCTACCTCTCTCCTGTTCTGTGCTGGACTGGCACTCCAGTTAGCAAAACCAGAGCTACACAACACTGCAGGCACAACAGAAGTGCAATGCAGACATCCTAGGACCAAAGTTTTTTCATTCCTTCTACAGTTTGGTGTTAGGGGTTTGTTTGTTTGGGTTTTTTTTGCTTTCTTTTGTGTTTTTATTTGTTTGTTTGGTTGTCATCTTTTTGGAGGGGGGTTGGTTTTGTTGTTTTTTTTTTTTAATGGTGGGTCATTTATTTTTAAGAAAATAATAAAGCCTACACAAACAGGCTGAGTGTGTCTGAGTTTTGTAAATTAAATTATTATAACATCTAGCTGCAATGAAAGTTCTGGATATCTGAGTTCTGAAAGCTACTCTTTCCAGATGGCATACAGGGACCACATAATTCACTGTGGTATTGCTGATACGAGCAGCTACTTGATGTGAAATAGCTAATTTTCTAATATTAAGAAAAAGTAAGAACCAAAAGGTATAAGCCAGGACATGAAAAACTGACACTTCATTAAGCTGATTGATTTTGTTATCCTGCTTATAATTTAAGAGAGAAATTTGGAATGAACAGATGAAACTATTAGTAATTTCATAAATACAGCTTTGCTATTATTACATCTACTGTGTACACGTGGGATGTGTGTGCACACATTTTATTGCATTTAACTGAGTAAAATGTTTGTTTCTCAATTTTTGTTTTTATCTCAAGGAAAGAAACCTGAGGAAGTGTACTGCTTCCTCTAAAATGACAGGTAGTGAGGTAGCAATAAGATTGGGAAGAGAGATGAATGCTTCTGCAGGCAAGCTTTCAGACTGAGACAATTTCTGGCTTACGTTTATGCCTGAAGCTCTAATTAGTGCCTACTACAGTGAAGAGGAGGAGCTGGACAATCCCAAGTTCACATGCATCTTATCATCTGCAGTTTGTTCCGATGTCCCATCACACTATTTCAAGCTCCCACACTGGCCTATGTCCTTCCAGGTTAGTCTGAAGAGGCAGGAGGCATTTAGGATGCAGTAGGAAAAGACAAGCCTCCAAAGACTAAATGCTATTCCAATTCAGCCACTATATGGACTAGAAAAATCTGACAACTTTAAACAATACAGAAGCAGTATTAAAAGAAAAAAACAAAGTACTCTGAACTTTTAAAATCTGCTCATCCAACAAAACCCACTCCTGTTTACTGAACTTTTAGAAAAACCTAGTTGATCAATCTCTGCTGAACAGAGAAGGATACAAGGACAGACAAGGCCTCTCCTCACACAGCAACTAGAGTTCAAGAGCTTCTCCAGAACCACCCGAGCCCTCTTATTTCACCACACAAGGGATAATGTTTCTGAATTAAACATGATTCCACAAAAGCAGTGAAGGCCAGTGGAAGGGGCAGGAAAATATCTATGAGGTTTTTTTTAAGGACGGAAAAAAAAAATCTGATGGATTTGTTAACCATCTGAATCTCAGAAGCAGAGTAAGGATCCAAACACCCCACATCTGGGTACACTATACTCAGGTTCTTGAAAGAGAGGATTACAAGCCAGCACAGCCTCAGTGGGAGGATGGAGACAGGGTTAGGGAGCTTGCACTGTCACAAGGGATGGACATGACCTCCCCAGGACAAAAAAAAACAACCAGGCCAGCCATGGTTGTCTGGTAATTGCAGTGTGCTCAGGTGACAGATCCCAAAGGAGGAAAGGGCAGGCCCTGCCTCCTGGCTTTCCTCACAACTGTGCTCAGCAGTTAAGGAGTAGACCTTGAATCAGGTTAGCAACCTGATCCAGACAACTTCTGGGAGTGGGATGCTCTGAGGGTCCTGACATCCATTTTAGAGCTCCTCAGCACAAGAATGACCAGGGAGGCCACCAAGGTGGTCTGAGGTTCTGTAGCACTTGAGAGATGATCCCTCAGAGCCTCCTCTTTCCAACCAGTCTTAGCTCTCAGTCCTGTCTCTTGGTACAGACAGCCATTGCAGTTGTGAAGTCTACAGGCTCAAAGATACTCAACCCTTGCCCAGACATCCTTCAGCAGCACATGACGACTCAGCCTTCATAAAGCAACTTCCAGAGACCACTTCCACAGATCACTCTCTGCAGAACTTCCACATAACATTTTAGTTATATCACTGAAAACAAGGTAGGAGAAAGGCGGATGACAGTAGCTGAATAAGCAACTTTCTTGCCTCAGCATGAAGGTTAAGAGTTACCTTTGCCTGTTGCAGGGCCATCTCAACCTTACTGGGTTCACTCAGTTCACTGATAATGGATTGATGCTTGCACTCCAGCTCACTCAGCATCTCCTTCAGCTGCTGGAGGGAATCCACATAATCCTGGCTCGGCTGGTTTTCTGTCTCTGGCATCATTAAAAAAGGTAATGGAATAAAACATAAAGTAAGCAAACAAACAACAGACCTGAGTTACAAGAAATGTGAACATAAAGTTATCAGAATCATTTAGAAATGAGAAGTCACATTATATGTAGCTGTACACTGAATCCTGCTGAGATCTTCCAAGAATTAAAAAAAAAAATCTGCTGGTGGCAATGTTTTTGCCTTTAAAACAATAAAATACATATAAATATCAATACATATTATATGGAATATAAAAAGCGTATGACAAACACCATCTCCTCTTAAAAAAAAACAATAAAAACTCAATCCCATTTTTAAACTGAAGCACCCATCTCTTAGCAGTACTTAACTTTTGCATGCCTAAACACCTACAATTTAATTTTTTTAACGTTTTTGACATATTTATATGCAAATACACTCACGGATCTCTACTGTATAAAGTATAGCATATATAGTAGATACATATTACATATAAAAGTTAAATATACATGCTAGAGTTACTGTATATATACACACACTAGTCTATCTTTCCACACACACATATAAAATAAGGTCTTGCAATGACAGGACTAGGGGTAATGGGTTTAAACTGGCAGAGGGGAGATTTAGACTGGATGTCAGGAGAAAGTTCTTTACAGTGAGGGTGGCGAGGCACTGGAACAGGTTGCCCAGGGAGGTTGTGGCTGCTCCCTCCCTGGAGGTGTTCAAGGCCAGATTGGACAAGCCCTTGAGTGAGCTGTACTAGTGGGAGGGGTCACTGCCTATGGCAGGGGGTTGGAACTAGATGATCCTTGAGGTCCCTTCCTACCTTACCATTCTATGATATGATATGATATGTATTAGCATAATAGCAGGGTTTGGGCGATGGGGATGTCCCCCTTTATACATGTATACATATATATACACACTAACACAGAAATATACAAAAAAGTAGCAGCTTTCAGCCTACTGCAGAAAAGAGGCACTATCCAGGAAAAGTGGAAAGAAAATTAAAGTTTGAGTGGAGTATCTGCATGTAATTTTTGTCTGCATCTCAGATGTTGTTTGAGCCAGCTCTCTGTGGAATCCTAGGCAGGAGGCAGCAACTCATTCTGGCATTTCAGAATGGAAATGTCAGATTTAGGAAACAGCAGTGAACAGGATTACAACTGTAAGACCCACACTGTGATATGCACATTCTTAGGTCTTGGATTCCCAAGCAATTTTATTACTGCCACAAGTGAAAATTAATCTAAGCCTTGTTCTTATTCACCAGGTAGTTTTTCAACAGCTTACTGTCAGAAATGTCATACCATTTATAAGTGAGGAATGAGTCAATGTTTCTAGAGAACCAGTTATCTAGCTTCCTCTTTTCAAACAGACAGGATAAATTTAGAGGGAAGAAAAAAGAAAGTATTCACTAAAAAGCAAATAGTTGCACTGTCACTAAACTATAGCAAAGCCTAAAAAAGAAGAAAATGGTTAAAATAGAGTACCATTGACCAAAAAAAAAAAAAAAAAAAACAAACAACCACCACTCTAAAAAAATTCCCATGGAGTACTACTTATTCCCATCTCCATGAGGGAATTTTCAGAAGCTCAAAGTAGAGCCATGAAAGGAGCTGAACTTCATCAGTCAAAGTCTGCCAAGCTCATAAATGCCTAAGTGTGACTACCAGTTGTACCTCTCAGTCATACAGCTCTGGAATTTCTTTTAACTTACAGTAATTCAAACTATGCTGTAAATAAACAAATGAAACCATGAACTTTGACTTCCCTCTGCTCTTTAACACACAATTTGCAGAGAAATCATCATTAAAAAAACCAATAGGAATTTGATATATTATGATATGTATGTTGTGTTTACCAAGTAAAAACTGGTTTAAATATATTATCATACCTCAAGTGATGTGTGGCATAAAAAAAAAAAGTATTTATCACATCATACAATAATTAATACATACACCAATACCAGTAAAACCATTCAAAATCCCATGAACTCAGAACAATCACAAAATAATCATTCCTTACATAGTAAGAATGAAATCATACCCTGTCATCTGAAATCACACCCTGTCATTCTGTCTGGAGAGCAGCCCTGAGGGAAGGACCTTGGGGTCTTGGTTGATGAAAAGCTCAACATGAGCCTGCAGTGTGTGCATGCAGCCCAGACAGCCAACCAAGTCCTAGGCTGCATGAAGAGCAGCACGGCCAGCAGAGCAAGGGAGGGGATTCTACCCCTTTACTCTGCTCTCCTGAGACCTCATCTGGATGTCCTGTGTGCAGTTCTGGAGCCCCCAGCACAGGAAGGACATGGAACTGTTGGAGTGGGTCCCGAGGAGGGCCATGAAGATGATCAGAGGGCTGGAGCAGCTCTCCTATGAGGACAGGCTACAAGAGTTGGGGCTCTTCAGCCTGGAGAAGACTTCAAGGTGACCTTATAGTAGCATTCCATTATCTGAAGGGGGCCTACAGGAAGGCTGGGGAGGGACTATTTACAAGGTCTTACAATGACAGGACGAGGGGCAATGGGTTTAAATTGGCAGAAGGGAGATTTAGACTGGATGTCAGGAGGAAGTTCTTTACAGTGAGGGTGGTGAGGCACTGGAACAGGTTGCCCAGGGAGGCTGTGGATGCTCCCTCCCTGGAGGTGTTCAAGGCCAGATTGGATGAGGCCTTGAGTGAGTTGTACTAGTGGGAGGTGTCCCTGCCTATGGCAGGGGGGTGGAACTAGATGATGCTTGAGGTCACTTCCAACCTTACCATTCTATGATTCTATGATCTGAGTACAGCAGACACATACAGTAACCATACGGTTTTCTACACCAAGATAATTGAGCATGCAGACCTGTGCAACACAGGATATATATGGCCTAAATTTCATAATCGAGCCTATTTTTACCAGACAAGACAGTGTTAATGTCCTTCCACGTGGGACTGTTAGCAAAAATCTTCCCTGAATGCCTCAGAAACAAGATGAAAACTAAGGAAACAAAACCTCTGTATAGGTCTGTGCTCCTGCTATTCAGCTCTGAAATACTAACAGAGTTACATATTTTGTGTACTACATTTTAAATCCGTTAGAAGCCAGCATGACTGGCTTGAAGACTCATAATCAAAATTTTAATGTAAAAACCCAAGTACAAAATGCCTGAGAAGAAAGTCAGATTCAAACTAACTTCAAAGACAAAATTTCCAAAAGGAATCATGTATGACTAATGTGCTCAAAGCTGTGAAACAGAGTAAATTTCACATATGCACTTCAATTTTACAAGGTTTTTCTAATCTTTCAGTTCTCATTTCTAGTATTATCTATTTCTGTGTCAGAGAGACACAGCTTTCAAAATACATTAAATGCTTTAAATATGTTTTGCTAATTCGCTAAATATAGTTTCAGAAATGTTGCATACTTCCATAATCAATTCTAATGCCATGGGGCAATATATTTTCTAGTGTTAGGTGGACAAAAAGATTTAGTCAGCCTGACCCAAAGAGTCCCAAGAATCAGTAGAAAAACTACCGAAATTCAGTGAGTTTTGAAACACCTCAAAACAAAACAGGTACCTTATGTTAAAATAAATAAGGGGGATGTGTATACACATATTTACCTTTCTTCAGCTGCTGATGACGTTCTTCTAATTTCTGACAAGTCAATTTGAAGTGATCGAGAAAACCATTTAAGCTCTCCTGAATGAAGTTTGGAGCCATGGGCTGAGAAGTGAGTGCCCTGCAGGTAGTTTTCAGGTGTTCCAACCATGGATTCAGGCTTACAAGATGAGTTAACTCTCTCTGAAAGATGCGAAACGAACCCAAATCTCACATTTGCCTTGTTAACACAAAAGGTTTTAGCAAGCTACTGCAGTGCAGCTCCTCCGTATTACTGAAACAAAAATGTTGAATTACTCCTGTGACACAAGCACTAAAATCTTCCAGTCCAATCGGGTGTCCTGGATGCCTCAGACATTTTGAGCTACATTACCAAGTTAAGTTCCTCCGGGTGTTCTGTGCTCCTAACAGCTTCCAGTCAAAATCAACAGCTTTTGCCAGACTTACCTGACATAAGTCTTTCAGGACTGCTGAGGGTTGGGATGCTGAAGAAGCATCATTCTTAAGCCAGGCATCTTTCTCAATTAAGGTCTTCTCAAGCTCACTCATTTCCTTAAAATAAGCATTTATCTCTTCCTGGTACTTTATCTTTCTAGTCACTTCTTCCAGATGTTGAACTACATCTTTCCACTCTGACAGTATTTTCTCCATCACTGTTTTTATATCCACTGCAGACAGTCCTTCTAAAAAGATCATATGATTATTGTCATATTCACCAGAACACATTTTGATTAATAGACATTTAACCTTTCCTCCCTTCAACTCGAGGTGCACATTTGCATTAACATGCAATATTATTTTATTCCAACTCCACTATCCATAAAACTGTACTTAATACTAACAGTGTTTCACCTTTTTATTTCCACACTAACAGTAAAATGAGTGAGATACTCCACTTTCATTCCTTTCCATTGATAACTTCTGAATTTATATCAGTGAGCTGACTCTTGACTACCATAATTCTCTTCATCATGATTCCTGTCTCAGCACTGATAACAAACACATTTAAGCTTAATTTAAATAAGTTTCCAGTTAAGTTATTTTTAAGTTATTCTGCATTCCACAAAGAAAAAGGGAAGCAGCAAGTTGGAAGGTAGCAATGTGGTCAAGGAAAAGGTAGATAGAAATTCTGTCGGCCTGGAAAAGAAAGGGAGCAACGTCTAATAGTGTCACAATGTCACAAAATTGGGAGGAATAGCTGACATACTGGAAAGTTGTACTGCCATTCAGCAAGACTTTTTCAGGCTGAAGAGTTGGGCAGAGGGAACCTCATGAAGTTCAAGTGCAGAGTCCTGCATCTGGGGAGCAGTAACCCCATGGACCAATACAGGTTAGTGTCTGACCTGCTGGAAAGCAGCTCTACAGAGGAGGACTTGGAAGTCCTGGTGGATAGGTTAACCAGTAGCCAGCAGTGTGCTCTTGTGGTCAAGAATGGATGTAGTCTGCCTGGACATCGGCAAAGCCTTTGACACCATCTGCCACAACAAGCTCCTGGCAAAACTGGCAGCTTGTGGCTTGGACAGATTCACTCTGATATGGGTCAAGAACTGGCTAGAAGGCTGGGCACAGAGAGTGGTGATGAATGGTGCCTCATCCAGCTCGCAGCCAGTCACAGGTGGTGTCCTCCAGGGATGAGCGTTGGGCCCAGTCCTGTCCAGTATCTTTACCGATCATGTGGATGAGGGGATTGAGTCCATCGTCAGTAAGTTTGCAGATGACACCTAGTCAGGAGCAGCTCTCTATCTGTAGGAGTGCTCTGCAGAGGGACCTGGACAAGCTGGGTAAGTGGGTAGAGGCCAAAGGGATGAGATTTAACAAGGCTAAGTGCAGGATTCTACACTTTGTCCACAACAACCCCTAGCAGTGCTACAGACTGAGGACAAAGTGGTTGGAGAGCAGCCACGTAGAAAGGGACCTGGGGTTGCTGGTAGACAGTATCCAAACATGAGCCAGCAGTGTGCCCAGGAGAGCCAATGGCATCCTGGCCTGTATCAGGAACAGTGTGGTCAGCAGGACAAGAGAGTTTATTCTGTCCCTGTACTCAGCACTGGTCAGGCCACACCTTGAGTACTGTCTTCAGTTCTGGGTCCCTCAATTCAAGAGAGATGTTGAGGTACTGGAATGTGTCCAGAGAAGGGAAACAAAGTTGGTGAGGGGGCTGGAGCACAGCCCTGTGAGGAGCAGCTGAGGGAGCTGGGGTTGTTTAGCCTGGAAAAGAGGGGTGACCTCATTGCCTTCTACAACTACCAGAAAGGAGGTTGTAGCCAGGTTGGGGTCGGTCTCTTCTCCCAGGTGACCAGCAACAGAACAAGAGGACACAGTCTCAAGTTGTGACAGGGGAGGTCTAGGCTGGATATTAGGAGGAAGTTCATCACAGAGAGAATGATTTGCCATTGGAATGGGCTGCCCAGGGAGTCATTGTCCCCGGAGGCATTCAAGAAAAGACTGGATGAGGCACTTAGTGACATGGTCTAGTTGATTGGATAGAGCTAGGTGATAGGTTGGACTGGATGATCTTGGAGGTCTCTTCCAACCCAGCTGATTCTATGATTCTATGAAGAAGGCCAATGATACCCTGGTGTGACCAGCAGGTCAAAGGGGGTTCTCCTCTACTCTGCCCTAGTAAACCCATATCCAGGAGGACTAGGTCCAGTTTAGCTGGATAGAGTTCAACAGATGACCATGAAGATGATTAGGGGACTAGCACCACTCTTAAAAAGAAAAGCTGAAAGACCTGGGCTGTTTAGCCTGGGCAAGAGAAGATAGATGGGATCTTAACAGTATCTAAATCACAGGTGTCAAAGAGTATGGGTTCCATCTCTGATTGATGCCCAGTCCTAGGATAAGGGGAAACAGCCATAAATTGGAAGAGAGAGGGTTTCACTTGAACTGAAGGAAAAGCTTCTTTATTTTGAGAGTAACAGAACAATGGAACAGGCTGTCCAGAAAAGCTGTGGAGTCTCCTTGACTGAAGGCTTTCAAAACCTGCCTGAACAAGTTCCTGCGCAACCTAATCTAGGCAAACCTGCTTTAGCAAAGGGGTTGGACTAGATGACCTCTGGAGGTCACTTCAAACCCCTGCCGTTCTGTGAATCTGTGGTTGCATGCAGACAAGATTAACAACTAGGTAATATGAACAACAACAAAAGCAACATGACAAAATACAAGGTTATTTGTCATTCACAGTGACTATGTGAAACACCTGCTCCACTATGCATTACCTGAGTAGTGTAAGTGAAGAGACCTCACAACCCGTTCCTCATTCCTTTGTTTCCTCAATGCAAGTAGTGACTGACAATTTTGCTACATAGGAAATTCCAATGTGCATTCAAGAGTCCATCCTTGCCACTGCAGCTTTTTAATACAGATTCACCTTCAAAGTATCACTGTTTTTATATAGGGCACATTGACCTAAGTGACAGAACTGTGAAGTTCAAATAATCCAAAGTATGAGGAGAGTAAGGCAGAGTGGGCTTTTGCTGTGGAGCCCAGTCCTCTGGTCAGAGTGGGCAGCTAGTTAGCTACTACAAGCACATTTGAAAGCTCTACTCTACATATCGTTCCTGTGCTTCACACATTGCCCATACATGTGTCACACCTACAATAGAGAACTACTGCAGCTGGACCAAGCCACGTAAGAATGCATGCAATGGTTGGTCACAGCACATCCTGTCCACACTCCAAAGATATAAATGTATGCATACAAGTATGCCAGTACTGTGCATCATTCCACACAGGTGTAGCTGGGCCTGGTTTTTGGAGAAAAGGTGTCATTCTGGGCTGGACAAAGCATACTAGCAGACTGTAACAAAGTCTGGGCCTGTAGATTGGTTACTTTCTGCAGAACCCAAACTTTAGAATGGCTAACAAATAGGAATCAAGTTTTGGGTCTTTTTGCTAACACAAAGCACTTTTCCAGCTACGTATTTCTCATGACTGACAGATACCAGCTTCATAGTCATGACCTATCACAACTGACGAGGTTTATAAAAAGAGAGAAGAAGGGAGGGAGGGAACAGCTACATATTTTTATAACCCAAGCTCCAAAACAAATCAGCTTCAGAGTAATGGCACCCACTCTAAAAAGCTTCAGCTGTAGTAGATAAACAGGTCAGGATTGGAGATACCTAGCCAATAGGGACATACAGACAATAGGGTTGAGGAGTTTGTCGTGGTAGGCCTAGATAGGCCAAATTGGGTTTATACCTTTCCTGGTTTGCCCAGACATATTTTTCTGCTCTCCTTCCTGCTGTTTTGGGGGAGAGCAACAGCGGGAAAAGGGACAAAGGCGCTACTGAGTCTGGGGTCCCTTGCCTGACCAGACCCTGTGGTAAACAGGGTGCACGGGGTTGCCTTGTGCAAGGCCCGTGTTCTTCCCGAAGAAGGGTGGAGCAGGCCTATGGTTTCACCTAATATGGGCAAATCTTGGCTAACTGCCATTTCATTGGCTATCCTGTGTCCAAAGGCCCATTGGTCTCGGGCTGCACTGGATAAAAGGGAGGTCAGCAGAGAGCACGCGGCCTTTTGCCTTTGCCATTACACGGTGTGCCTTGCCCGTGCCTGTGATACCTCCACGCATTTGGCTTGCCCCACCAGCATGACTGAAAGACGTCCTGCCTGTACCTGAAAGCCTTCTGCCCAGACGGAAGCCCTGGAGAGAAT
>VWYK01106464.1:10014-33895 GCA_013399775.1 Semnornis frantzii | reverse complement strand
GACTCCCCACCCCCCCCTGTGCAGCCTGTTCCAGGGTTCTGTCACACTCACAGGGAAAAAAATTCTTCCTCAGGTTCCCAAGGAACCTCCTGCCCCTCAACTTTCACCCAGTGCCCCTTGGCCTGTCACTGGGCATCACCCAGCAGAGCCTGGCTCCAGCCTCCTGGCACTCACCCTTACATAGTTACAAACATTAATCAGGTCACTCCTTTTCTCCTCCTCTCCAAGATCTTTGTGGCTCTGTGCTGGACTCCTCAAGCAACTCCTGCCCTTCTTGAGCTGGGGGGCCCAGAACTGGACACAGCACTCCCAATGAGGCCTTGCCAGGGCAGAGTAGAGGGGCAGGAGAACCCCTCTCAACCTACTAACCACAGCCCTTCTAACCCACCCCAAAGGTGTGTCCATGGCACCTGGGGACACGGTTTGATGGCCGTGGTGGGGTTGGGCTGCTGGCTGCTGACCTCAGAAAGCTTTTCCAGCCCAGGCAGTTCCACAATTCCATGCCAGGTTGTAGGAGCTGTGTCCCATGGGCCAACCACTGCTGCCTCCACAACAAGACCCCCACCGTGCTGCTGCCCACTCTCCCCAGGCTGCCAGGCACAGAGCTCTGCCCTCAACAGGTGGTTTGGCTGCCGCCGGAGCGCAGACGGAGCTGTGAGCCTCATGCCGGTGGGGCCGGGGAGGCTGCGGGTCCAGGCTGCGCTTCCCAGCGAGGGGATGGGAGGTAATTAGCTGCCGTGGCCCCTCCAGAGGTACCTCTGGGTTTTGATGAGCGTTTAAACGCTCATAGATCAGCCTAACGAGCCCCTCTGACAATGATTATTGTTTCAGATTACTTGGGTGCAGGAATGTAAGCACCGTGTAATTAGGGGCAGGCTATAATAAACTAATACAGACAGTCCGTTTGAACAAAATTAAGGTAATATAATTATGGAAAAGACACTGCTGCTAAAACAGGGCCCCTTGAATACCCCGGGAGGAGTGCTAATGCAGCCAGGAAACGAGCCTGCTTTGACAGGCTAACGAGAGCCTTAATTAGGGATGAAAAACTGCGCAGAGAACACCGCAAAACTTTTCTCTCCTCCCTTTTCCAGCAGACTGAGGCCACCAGCGAGCTCCCCCCCGGATGGAAGCCGCTCTGGAGTTGTCCAAATCCACCTCAAAGGCCTTCCAATGGTGGCAGAAAGGCAGTACCATGGTGTGCTGGCAGCCTGGCACTCCCATGGCATCACACAGGATGGGCTGGGGTGGAAGGGACCTCCAAAGCTCAGCACTCAGCAGGGACACCCTCCTCTAGAGCAGTTTGCCCACAGCCCTGTCCAGCCTCACCTTGAGATGAGGGATGGAGCCTGAACCACCTCCCTGTGCAACCTGTTGCAGTGTTGCAGCACCCTCCTGGTGCAGAGCTTGCTCCTCACACCCAGTCTCACTCTGCTCTGCTCTAGTTTGGTGTCACTGCTCTCGTCCTGTCCCTGTAGGTCTCCTTTGGACACAGTCTCTCTGTAGCCTTCTTGTAGCTCCTTCAGGTGCTGGAAGGCTGCTCTGAGGTCTCCCTGGAGCCTTCTCTTCTCCAGCTCCCTCAGCCTGTCTTTGTATCAGAAGGGCTCCCACTCTTCCCTGGGGCAGCTGCTGGTGGCTCCATGGAGCCAACAGCCAAACTATGCCAAGCCTTGCCTGGGAATGCTGCAGGTGGGTGAGTTGGGAGACCTGGAGGTGGGATGTGGTAGCAGGGAGCAGGAAACCCACCCAGGTCAGGGCCAGCGCCAGCCTTACCATCCTCCAGCGTGGTGGCGTTGATCTCGCTGGACGATGGCCCTGTGCCCGCACGGTTGAAGGCCTGCACCACCACCCCATACTGGGCAAACTTCTTCAGGTTGTCCAGAGTGTAGACCTCACTGTCCCCTGTGGCCTTCATCTCTACGATGCTGTACTGCCCGTTGCTGCCAGGGCTGTTCTCCCGGTACCCGATCTGGTACCCACGGATCACTCCATTCTGCAGCTCCTTCTTGGGGGCCTGAGGGGGTGCAAGATGGTGTCACACACAGCAAGCATGCCCCAGGAAGCTCTGCAGGGTCCCTTGCCCCCACTGCCCCTCCCCAGTGGCTCTTCTCGAGCTGTTCAGTTTGCTCTCCCCACACAGTGCTTGGCTCTGAGTGGCAGAGCAGGGCTGGGGAGGAGCAGCTGAGGTTGTTCAGCCTGGAGGAGAGGAGGCTGAGGGAGACCTCATTGCTCCCCAGCCTCAGATGACAGGAGGAGAAGAACTGGCCTGAAATTGTGCCAGGGGAGGGTTAGGTTGGAGATGAGGAAAAATGTCTTGGTCGGGAATTGGCACAGGCTGCCCAGGCAGGTGGTGGAGTCCCCATGCCTGGAGGTGTTCAAGAACCCTGTGGCCATGGCACTTGGGGGCATGGTTTGGTGGGCATGGTGGGGCTGGGTTGCTGGTTGGACTGGATGACCTTGGAGAGCTTTTCCAACCCAAACAACTCCACAATACCAAAGGTCCTTTCTGGAAGCCACCAGAGGGGAAGGTGCTGCCTGGGCGCATGCTGCTGTCCCAGTAAGGCTTCCCAAGTGGAGCAGTGAGCAGGAGGAGGGAACCCCCCAGGCCTGACAGCCTTAAGGAGGCTCAGGGATCGATGCTAACCACATTTCTGCCAAGCAGGGAGCGATCGATGGGGCTGATTGCACATTTATGTTCCACAGCCTGGGCAGCCCAGCTGGCTGCAGCACACTCCAACTGAAGTGACTTTAGCTCACCAGCAAATCTGATTTGCCATTAATCTGCTCTCCAGTGCTTAAAGGGAGTTGGGAGGCAGAAGCTGGAACCCTAAATTTACTGACTCGCCAGTTCATTCCCAACTCCTGACTTCCTAATCAATTCTGCTTTTCATTATGCACCTTTGGAAGAATAAATCTGGTTCCAAATGTTATCGATCCTTGCTCCAACACTTTCTCAGCCCAGTGCTGTGGGCTCTACATCCTCACCCTCTTGCCCTCCATGACAAGATAATGAGCTTGTTACAAACCGATTAAGAAGGACCCTCCCATGACAGGGCTCAGCTGCCCACCTGCCCTTCAGGTTTTCACTTTCAAATCATGGAATGGTTTGAGGTGGAAGGGACCTTAAAGCTCATCCAGTTCCAGCCCCCCTGCCACGAGCAGGGACACCTCCCACCAGCCCAGGTTGCTCAAGGTCTCATCCAGCCTGGCCTTGAACACCTCCAGCTGAGTAGGGTTACAGATTGGACTTGGTGATCCTGAAGGTCTTTTCCAACCTGGATGCTTCTGTGACTCTGTGAGGGGGAATTTTGCCTGGGAATTTCTTCCTGGGTCCCAGGCCAAGCTGCTGCCACAGAGCCTTGGGATGACATTTGGTGCTGCCCAAGTCCCTGTGGGCAGGGCAAGCCCAAAAACCATCCCAGCCCCACTCACCTTCCAGGTGACCTGGATGCTCTGGGACGTCATCGGCTGCAAGGTGACATCCATCGGGGGCCCATCGGGAGCTGAGGGGAAACAGAGGCAGGAGAGCAGAGTGAGGAGCAGCAGGGAGAGTGCCCTCACTGTGACAATGCCCAGCTGAGGACTGCCCAGCCCCAGTGCCCCAGCTGGCAGCAGCACCTGCTTCCTCCGTGCTGATGGTGAGCTCCTTGCTGGGCTCGCTGCGGCCGATCTTGTTGAAGGAGTACATGCGGATGCTGTAGACCGAGGCTGGGTGCAGGTCCACGATGTTGGCCTGGTTGATGGTGGGGGAGATGTTGCGTGTGGACTGCTTGAAATCCCACGAGTCTGGAAAAGCAGCAGGGGGAGGCAGGGAGAAGGTCAGCGCCCAAACCTCACTGTTCCCAGAGTGTGTCCAGAGAAGGGCAGCAAAGCTGGGGAAGGGTCTGGATGGAGAATAGGTCTGGTGAGGAGTAGCTGAGGGAGCTGGGGGGTGTTGAGCCTGGGGAAGGAGGCTGATGGAGACCTCACTGCTCTCTGCAGCTCCCTGAGAAGAGGCTGCAGTGATCTGGGGTTAGGCTCTGCTCCCTAGTCTCAGGTGATAGAAGGAGAGGACATGGCCTGAAATGGTGCTAGGGAAGGGTTAGGTTGGAGATGAGGAACAGTTTCTTTGCTGTAAGAGTGGTCAGGGACTGGCACAGGCTGCCCAAGGAGGCAGTGGAGTGCCTGTGCCTGGAGATGTTGAAGAACCCTGTGGCCATAGCACTGTGGGACAGGATTTGGTGGTCACAGTGGTGCTAGGTTGCTGGTTGGACTGGGTGACCTTGGAGAGCTTTTCCAGCCCAAACAATTCGATGATTCTGGGATCCACAGTACCAAGGAGGCCATGCTCAGGTAGATGAAGGCCCCAAGCACTCCCAAGCTTTCACCCCCAGCCTCCATGGGGGCTTCCCCTCCTCGCTGCTGTTCGGGTTTGGCTTCTCACAAATATTGTATCCTTTAATATTCCCTTTCAAACACTCCCACCCAACAGAAATTAACATATTTCATCACTGCTGCTCTCCCCTTGCTTCATCAAAGCAGCTGGGATGCAGAACCTTCCCTTGGAGCCACCAGCAGCCCTGCAGCTGCCCACGCAGCCCTGCCCGAGGCTGCAGCAAAGCCCCTGGCCCCAGCGCTTGCCAGGGGCTGGCACAGGGCAGGGAGGAGCTGGCAGGCAGCACCCACCTGACTTGTTCTTGTACTCGATGTCAAAGCCAGTGATGATGCTGTTGCCATCGAACCGCTGCGTCCAGCGCAGGTTCATGCTGCGAGCTTTCACCTCGCGGATCTCCAGCTCGGGCGGGTCAGGGGGCTCTTGGGGACACAGCAGCAGGTTAGGGGCGAGAGGCAGAGAAGCCCCCTGGGAGCAGGAGGAGCCTCGTGGTGAGGTTTCAAGGTGTACCTTGGACAGTGAGCTGGATCAAGCCTCGGTCCTCCCCATAGGAGTTGATGGCATGGCAGGAGAAGAAGACGGAGTCCCCGCGGTCGGCTGGTTTCAGCTGCCAGCATTTCAGGGGGAGAAGAGAAGCCACTTCAGCCTCAGCTGCCTGCAGCACCATGTCCTCACCTTCACCCAGCATCCCAGCCTGCTCCCAGCACTGTGGAGCTGTGCCTATGGGGCAGGTCACCCTCCGAATCCCAGTTCTCCTGCTTGGATCTGTGCTGAAAATTGGTTCTTGGGGACAACCCTGGTGCTGCAGAACTCCTTCACCAGCAGAGCCTCTCCTGCAGGCAGCTGAGGCCTGGTGCAGAATCCAGGAGCTTGTCACAGCCAGGGGCTGGTTTTTAATTGGGGCAATCAAAATTGGAAGCCTGGCTCCTTGCTCAGGTCCAGGGCAGTGCTAACTCTTATGCTGGTTGTAAAAGACCAGGTGCTGAGCAGGTGCTTCTCCTGGCTGCACTGCAGCATGCTGGGGCTGGCACAGACAGAACTTGGTGCCACTGGCTGGAGATGCAGCTTCTAACTCTCCTCCCTGCTGGACCTGATTTTGCCATCCTGGGAGCCCAGCTGCAGTGACACCCAGCGAGGACCACATGGGGACACCCTTCCCGAGCACCCTCTGCCCCACTCCCTCAGCCCAGCAGGACAGCCGGAATCATGGAATCAGTCAGGGCTGGAAGGGACCGCAAGGAGCAGCCAGTGCCAACCCCCTGCCATGCCCAGGGACACCTCACACCAGCTCAGGCTGCCCACAGCCTCATCCAGCCTGGCCGTAAACACCTCCAGGGATGAGGCTCCCACCACCTCCCTGGGCCACCCCTGCCAGGCTCTCACCACCCTCATGCTCAACAACTTCTTCCTAACCTCCAGGTTGACTCTCCCCATTTCCAGCTTGGTTCCATTCCCCCCAGTCCTGTCACGGCCTGACAGCCTCAATAGTCCCTCCCCAGCTTTCTCATAGGCCCCCTTCAGACACTGAAAGGCCACAATAAGGTCAGCTGGGCTTGTGCAGGCTACCCAGAAGGCCTCACCTTGAGGGTGGAGATGACCTCGTCGCCGTTGTCCCTGGTGGCGATGGCGTAGCGCATGTTGCGGTCGGGGTCGATGACTGTGTCGCCCTTCTCCCAGCGGATGATGATTGGCCGCTCGCCCCGCGCCGTGCAGTTCAGCTCCTTCGTCTGGCCCTTGATGGCGATGGTGGTGTTGGGGTGGGAGGTGATCATGGCAGGGACTGCAGGGAGGCAGGGGGTCAGTGTGTGCCCAGGCTGCTGCCCGTCCCCGCAGGGGGGGCAGAGGCTGGCAGGGCAGGAGGCTCGCCACGAGGCACCAGGCAGCCCAAACTGGCACCGTCTTGGCTGCATTCTAGGGCTCAGGATCATAAAATAATGAAGCAGATAAATTTTATAATGCAGAGCATTACAGCAGGGCAGACAATAAACTGGGAAAGACAAATAACCCCGCGCAGGCCGTAATGAAGAGAGAGGCTGCAGTCGGGGACGCGCAGGTATGAATTATTGACTAAGGTTTTACACTCCCGAGGATGAGAGGAGGAATGTTTTCCATCACAGATTTGCATAATTCACTCCTAGGAACCTGGGCAGAATACAGAGTGGGAATGCACAGCGGCCTGCCCGCCTTGGCACTGCAGATGCCACAGAGAAGTGGGGGGGGTTCTGATTTTGGTCCCACATAGCCACCCCAGGAGCCAATCGTGGAATGGATTGAGTTGGAAGGGGCCTTAAAGGTCAAGGGAGGGTTGGGTTGGAGATTAGGGAAAATTCCTTCCAAGAGTCGTCAGGCATTGGCACAGGGTGCCCAGGGAAGTGGTGGTGGAGTCCCCATCCCTGCAGGGGTTCAAGAAATGTGTAGCCATGGTGCCTGGGGAGAGGGTTTGGTGCCCATAGTGGTGCTGAGTTGAGGGTTGGCCTGGATGATCTTGGAAGGCTTTTTCCAAGCAATCACCCAGTTCCAACCCCCCTGCCATGGGCAGGGACACCTCCTACTAGACCTGCTTGCTCAAAGCCTCATCCAGCCTGGTCTAAACACCTCCAGGGACGAGGCATCCACGACTTCTCTGGGCAAACCATTCCAGTGCCTCAGCGTGTGAAGAAGGATGATGATGAGGCCCTGTGCCATGCTGCAGCACCCAACTGAGCTGCAGCACCCAGCATGGGCACATCCCAAGCAGTGAGTTCAGGACAGCACAGCCTCTTAGCTTTCACTGTGCTGGAAGGGACTCTCGAAGGTCATCTTAGAATCATAGAACCAGTCAGGTTGGAAGGGACCACAAGGAGCAGCCAGTGCCAACCCCCTGCCATGCCCAGGGACACCTCACACCAGCTCAGGCTGCCCACAGCCTCATCCAGCCTGGCCTTAAACACCTCCAGGGATGAGGCTTCCACCACCTCCCCTGGGCAACCCCTGCCAGGCTCTCACCACCCTCATGCTCAACAATTTTTTCCTCACCACCAGTCTGAACCTACCAATTTCCAGCTTGGTTCCATCCCCCCCAGTCCTGTCACTGCCTGACAGCCTCAAAAGTCCCTCCCCAGCTTTCCTGTAGCCCTTTCAGATACTGAAAGGCCACATTAAGGTTACCTGGGAGCCTTCTCCTCTCCAGACTGAACATCTCCAACTCTTGCCCAGCCCCCACCACAGAGTCCCTCCTGCTGCCGGCAAACGCCCACAGCCCTGCCCCAAACCTGCCACCTCCCACCCGGGCACAGGGGCTGCCAGCTTGGCCATGGCACTGCCGCAGAGCTGGGTGTCCAGCTGCTCTCAGCAGCAGGCTGGAGGGGCAGGGGCAGGCTGGGTAAGGCAAAAAAACCGGGGGGGGGAAGAATGCAATGCATAAACAAACAGCAGCGCCGAGCCCCACAGTAATGTATGGTAATGACAGCCGCAAAGGCAACACTCGCGGCTCTAATGGGGCACCAGAGGCTCTAATGAGCTACGGCTCCGCGCCTGGCGCTGCCAATGTAATTCAATTAACAGCCAAGGAAACCTCCTCCTCCTCCTGCTCTTCGTGGGGTGCAGGGTAGGTACCCACGTGGCATGGACAGAGTGGTGGTGTCCAGCCTGGTGCCCAGCCGCTGGCAATGCCCTGCCTGGGGGGAGCATGGCACAGGGATGGCAAAGAGGTGGCATGTTGGAGAAGTGCAGCAACATAGACCGGGAGTTGTTTGGGTTGGAAGGGACCTCCAAGGGCATCGAGCCCAAGCATTAGCCCAAGAGCAGTGCTCAGACTCGTGGTGTGTGGCTGCTGGCACCTCGGGTGCTGGGGTCAGGCTTGGGGCTCACTCCAAGGAGGACGCTTGAGGGGCTGGAGCAGGTCCAAAGGACAACGGAGCTGGGGAAGAGCCCTGAACACAAATCTTGTGAGGAGCAGCTGAGGGAACTGGGATCTCTCAGCCTTCAGAAGAGGAGCCCGAGGAAGACCTCATTGTCCTCCACAACTCCTTGAAAGGAGGCTGGAGCCAGGTGGGGTTGGTCTCTTCTCACATGCAACAAGTGAGAAGACAAGAGGAAAGGGCAAAATCTGTGACAGGGGAGGTGCAGGTTGGATATTAGGAAAAATTTCTTCCCAGCAAGGGTTCTCAAGGCACTGGCACAGGCTGCCCAGGGGGGTGCTGGAGTCCCCATCCCTGGAGAGATTTAGAAGACACAGAGGTGGTACTGAGGGGCAGGGTTTAGTGGCAGTGTCTTAGCAGCAGAGGAGGCTTTGTGAGCTCCAGGGGAGCAGTGGGACTGGATGATCTCAAAGGCTCTTCCAACCCCTGCAGTTCCATGGTTCTATAAGAGACCACCCTGCCACTTAGCACCCTGAGACAGGTGGCTGCTTCCCTGCTTTCAGCATTCACTCGGCCCCAGCTGGAAGCTTGGGCATGGCCATGGAGGCCAAAGTGCCAGTGGAGCCCTGCAGGGCTGCTATAGCCAGAGGGCATCAGGCCCCTTCCTGGCAAGTGGCAGCCCCGGGAGTGGAGCTGCTCCATTGCAGGCTGTGATCTGCTGAAATGCACTTATTGATGTTTGATTAAGAGCTGCTCCCTGGATATAAACATTTCAGCTTCTCTCAGCTGCCAGGTCCCAGGGGAGCGATGTGCAGTCCGTGGAGGGGGGAGCAGCAAAGCTAACCCGGAGGAAACCCCAAGCAGCTGTGCAGACAGTGCTGGTGGGGGCAGAGAGACAGCACCTCTGAGTGCTGGCACCCAGCACCTGTTCTGCTGCGTGTGGAGGGACAGCATCGCTGGGACCAATCCTGCAAGGGCTGCTGGGGGCTGCTCCAGGCTGTCCCAAGTGCTCCAGCCTTGGGCTGCAGAGACCCCAGGAACGTTGGTTCCTGCCTGCCAGAGCACCAGCATGCTCTGCTTGCCTCTGATGCCTCCTGTGCCCAGCCCCTGCCAGTGCTGTGCCACACTCCCCCTGAGCCTTGTTAACAGGGCCCTGACACCAGGCTGGTGCCGCTTGCTGGGCACAGATAAGGCTGGCAACAAAGGGAGCCTTGGCACGTTCTGCCATCCCACACCTGCCTGGGCCATGAGCCACCGGTGACAACTGAATGAGAACGGTGACAGGGTGACAGGGTGACAGGGTGACAGGGTGACAGGGTGACAAGGGCTGTGCCTGCCTCCCTTACTCCCTCGCTGCAGTTCGGAGCCAGCTTTGTGATGTTAATTCGGTTGCAGCCACCACAGCTTCCCTGCTCCACTGGTGAGCTGAGCTCCACCTGCAGCAGGAGCCGAGTCCCCCTGGCACAGAAGCAACCAGTCTTGAGCTGCCACACATCCTGTGCCCCACCTGTGGGCAGCTGTGCCTCTGCCAGCCCCGTCTCCACACCCACGCCGCTGGCCACGGCAGTGCCAGGCAGTGCTGAGCACAGGAGCCTGGTCTCCACGTGAGTGCTGCCCACCCTGCCTCTGCGTGCCACCACTCCAGCAGCTCCAGCACAGCCTCCAGGACCCCCCGAGGATGTGTCCCTCTCCATCCCACACTCTCTGCTCTCGACACCCGGGTGGGTGTGCAGCCATCTGCTAAATGCCATTTATCATGCACTGGTGGTCCCCTCACCTGCGCCCACCCCTCAGGCACACACTCCCATCTTTCAGCATCCACTGGCTTCACAGTGCCCTCAGCAGGAGCTAACCATTTCCTTTCCAGAGCAAGGATGGGCCTGTCACTGTGGCAGGGCAGGAGAATGCTGCCTGCACCCAGCCAAGCACCTGCACTAGGGGCTGAGCAGAGGATGGGAAAGCCTCAGGTGCAGCTGCACCACAGGAATGGGATGGACACAGATGAGGGTCACATCCCCAGGCTGGTACCAGCAAAGCTGAGTGGCTTTCCTTGCCCACCACCTAACAAAAGCTCCTCCTGGCATTAGGAGGTCCACAGACCCTCAGCCAGGACCGTACACAGTGGTCTGCATCACGACTCCCTGAGAAGAGGCTGCAGGGAGGTGGGGGTTGGTCTCTTCTCCCCAGTATCAGATGGTAGGAGAGGAACTGGCCTGAAACTGTGCCAGGGGAGGGTTAGGTTGGAGATGGGGAAAAATTTCTTTGCTGCAGGAGTGGTCAGGGACGGGAACAGGCTGCCCAGGGAGATGGTGGAGTGCCCATCCCTGGAGGTGTTCAAGAAATCTGTGGCCATGGCACTTGGGGAGAGGGTTTGGTGCCCATAGTGGCATCAGGACTTCATGACCTTGGAGGCCTTTTCCACCTCAAACAATTCTACAATTCCACGATTCCAGCACGAGGCCATCTCAGCCCCCGGAGCACACCGTGGTGGCGTCGGGGAAGGGGCTGCAGGCTGCCTGCGCCGCCTGCTCCCCCTGCCCACCGCCAGGCTTTGTTCGGGCTGTGATTAACTTTCCCTCCAGTCCGTCTGCAGCTCCCTGACTTTCCAGGAAAGCCAGCGCTGATCTGGCTGTAATTGGCTGACATTTCACTAAACAAACAACTCCCCCCCCCCAGATGAACCAAAACAAAGAACTCCGCATCTCGCTTAATTGGCTGTGGCGCTTCGCCGGCGCCGATTCATCCCCAACCTTTTCAAAGGCTGCGAGGTCTCCAGGAAATGGAGCAGTCCGTGCATAATAAGGTTACTGCTCTTCAAGTCAGCAAGCAACCTGTCCTGGGATGCAATTAGGGCCGAGAGCAGGGACACGGCAGCAGACCCAGCTCCCAGCCTGCCGCACGCTCACCCGGGATTAATCGCCTCGACTTTGTACCTGGCCGCCTTGAAGTGCCTTGTTTGAAGTGGCTCGTTTGGATTCATCAGTCGGTGGGAGAAATTAAGCAGCTGACAGGGAGGGGAGCGCAGCCACGGGAAAGCTGAGGCTGACAGGGAGGGGAGAAGCCCTCAGAGAAATGCCTGCTGCTGCTGCCAGGAAAGGCAGCGAGGGCTGGGGAGGGGAGGCAGCGAGGGGGCTGCCTGAGCGGAGCTGCTCTCTCCTTGTCCCAGGTGTCAGACTCTCACCAGCACACAATGTCACTGGGCGAAGGCTGTGCACCCCCTGGGGCAAACAGGGTGCCGGTGGCTCCCAGGGCTTCACAGAATCATAGAACGGTTTGGCTTGGAAGGGACTTTAAAGCTCATCCAGTTCCAGGGCCCTGCCATGGGCAGAGACACCTCCCACTAGCTCAATGTCTCATCCAGCCTGGCCTTGAACACCTCCAGGGAGGGGGCATCCACAGCACAGGGCAACCTGTGCCAGTGTCTGCCCACCCTCACTACCGAGAATCTCCAGTCTAAATCTGCCCTCCTCAAGCTTCAATCCCTTCCCTCTCATCCTGTCACTCCAAGTCCTTGTGAAAAGACCTTCCCCAGCTCTCCTGTAGCCCCTTCAGATACTGAAATGCAGCTCTAAGGTCTCCCTGAAGCCTTCTCTTCTCCAGGCTGAATAGCTTCAGCTCTCTCATCCTGTCCCCACCGGGGAGGTTCTCCAACCCTCTGATAATCTTCATGACCCCCCCAGGACCCACTCCAACAGTTGTGTCTTTCTTGTATTGGGGGTCCCAGAACTGGACGTAGTACTTCAGGTGGGGTCAGTACTTCAGGTGGGAGCAGAGCAGAGGGGGAGAATCACCTGTGGCCCCCAGCACTGCCCCCCACAGCCTCACGGACAGGGCAGAGTTTAGCCCTGCTGATCCCAGGCACCGCCACGAGAAGTGAGCGCTGAGAGGCTGGCACCTTCCTCACCACCCCCTTCGTGAGGTTTGAATGCTCATGGCAGCAGCGATCCTAACAAACACGGAGGAGCTGGGGATTATGCAGCCTGCTGCTAGCCACGGGAGAGGAATCCAATAAGCAGCGCAGTTCAAAGGCGGCGTCTGACAACACTTCCCAGCCCAGCCCCGGCAAATTAGCCCCGCCAGCTCCTTCCCTCCCGCACGATGTCGATTGATCGCTGGGTTTATTAAGGACAAAGTGCATTTAATAGCAAAAGGGAAGCAGGTCCCTGGAGGAGGAGGATCAATGCCCTCCCCGTGCCCTGCGCATCGATCACAGGGATCCGCGGTGCCGAGGGCAGAGCCGCGCCGCACCCTGAGGAGGCTGCACCGGACCAACCCCCAGCCTGCAGCCACAGCCACCTTCGGCCAGGTCCCCGGCCCCTTGCCATCGTGGCATGGCTCTGGCTACTTACTCTTCACGGTGAGAAACATGGACTTGCTGATGTCTGTGCCCACGCCGTTGCTGGCCTGGCAGAGGTAGTAGCCTATGTCCTCCTCCAGCACATGGCGGATGAGCAGGGAGCTGTTGGGCAGGATCTGGATGCGGCCCGTGAGTGGTATGGGGTGGTACTGCTGTGGGTTGCCACTTCCTAGGAGGGCACAGAGACGTGGAGCTCAGCCAAAGCAGAGGAGCCCTTGGGATGCTGGGTGCTGCCATACCAAAGGGGGCCTCTCACAAGCCCTGGGGAGGTGCCCAGGTGCCACTGAGTCTCATTCCTACCTTTTGCATGTTTCCACATGACTTTGGGAGGGGGGTACCCATCAACGGAGCAGTTCAGCACCCCAGCTTTGCCATAAATGCCATCTTGGTTGTTGGGTTGCACCACAAAGCGAGGAGGCACTGAGGAAGCAGAGGGAGAAGATGGTCACCAGAGCCAACCCCCCCCCCCCCCCCCCCCCCCCCCCCCCCCCCCCCCCCCCCCCCCCCCCCCCCCCCCCCCCCTCCCCGGCGCCCCCCCCCCCCCCGCCGANGCTCCTCCCAACTCCTCCCTGCCCTGCTCCTCACCCTCCCAGCCTGCTTCTGAGGTGCTCCTGCAACCGGGCAAGAGCCTCATCCCTCTCCAGCCCTGAACTTCTCTCTGCTCCCTGCTGTGCTGCCTCTGCCACCCAGCAGCACGGCGGCCCCGGCACTCACCGCGCACGATGAGCTGCCGCTCGCGGCTGACGGTGGCGGCGTCGTTGCTGGCGATGCAGGTGTAGTTGCCATTGTGCTTGAGGGAGACACTGGAGATCTGCAGGGAGCTCATGAACTCCTTGCTCTCGATGGTGACTCCAGAGCCAGAGAGGATGACGTGCCCGTCCTTCCTCCAGGTGATGTGGATGGGCATGTCCCCGGAGGAGACCACACAGGGGATGTAGAGGAGCTGCCCGATGGACGCGGGTGGGAACTCGAAGGGCTGGATCAGTGGAGGGACTGTCGAGGGAAGAGGCAGAGAGCACACTGGAGAGCCCGTCCAGGGACAACCTTGCTCCAGCAGCGATGGGCTGCAGAGGGGCTTGGGGGAGCTGCTTCCCGGGAGGAGGAGCAGCCCAGAAATTAAGGTTGGCTTTTGTTTCCGCCAAGAATACAGCCAGGGAGAGCAGAGGGTGCTGCTGAGCAGAGAGGACAGCAGGAAGACATCTCCCATCTGGCAGAGCCACCACGCTAAGAGCAGGATGGAGAAACATCTACCTCCCTGCACTGGGGGAAGCCCTGGCCAGCCCCCACCCAGCCGAAATTCCACCTCAGCACTTATCTGCTCATGGAAAAGCAATTATTAGATGGATGCTTTTCTTAAAGGCCCTGGATTCAGAACCAGCCATTATCTTTCTGATAACTTAATTAGGCAACCGCAGCATCTCTGGCAATGTGGGAGGGGGAAGAAAGTGGAGAGAGGGAGACAATTAGCTTAACAAGGCTCAGCACCTGGTAGATGAGATCCTCTTTCCGCAGTCTCCCTAATTAAATTAGCAGGCTGCCAATTGTCCCCTCGGCAGAAACGAGCTGCCCTCTCCTGCGGGCTCCCCGCACCGCCACGCACGGCCCGCGGCTCCCAGCCCACCCTGGCACAAAGGGCTCAGTGCTAGGGCTCTGCCCAGCTTGGCTGGGAGCTCTGTAGAGCAGGGGGCAAGCTGGGGGCTGCTGCTCACCCCCCTGAGCTGCAAACCACTGCTGGCAGGCAGAGGGGTGCAGGCAGGGCCGATGGGTGCAGGCAGGGCCGATGGGTGCAGGCAGGGCTGGCTTGCCCCTTCGGCAGCCACAGCGACGTGGCTCGAGCTGCTGGAGCCATGGAGCCAGGCTGCCTGTTTTCCATAATTAATGAATAATTAATTGGGAATGCACTGCAGTCTATTGCAGAGCAGGGCTGGGCTTGTGGATCTGTGCCTCTCCAAACACACCCCATCGGCTGCTTCTGAGTTGCCAGGAGAAGGACACAGAAGAGTCTTCCCTCCAAAGAGCCTCCCACAGTCAGAGCTTGCTGCAGCAGCAGCTGGCACCACACAAGGGTCTCTCTGCCCATGGTGCCCATCACAGAGCCCAGGACAGCACCAAACCCACACATGGTTCATCAAAACCATGCCCCCAGGTGCCACGGCCACAGGGTTCTTGAACACCTCCCGGGATGGGGTCTCCACCACCTCCCTGGGCAGCCTGTTCCAATGCCTGGACACTCTTGCAGCAAATAATTTTTTCCTGATTTCTAACCTAACCCTCCCCTGGCACAATTTCAGGCCATAACCTGATGTGGTGGCCAGGCACATGTGGCAATAAAAGTCTTGCAGGGCTCCATGCCACCCTGCCCTCTTTTCTCTCCACAGCTCCATTCACTTGGTCCTATCCATGGAGCTGGCTCTGACTCTTCTAGGGCCTTGGCAAATCTTCCTCACAGGGTTTTTATCCCCAGAGCTGGGTATAAATCTCCAGCAGCTGTGCCATGGGTGGGATGAAGACATCTGGCTGTGGTAGAGCAGCGAGCTGCCGCCCGAGCCGCGCTCCAGCCGCTCGCCTTCCCCAGCCTGCCACTGGCCACTAATCACAGCAGTAAATTCTGGCTGGGAAGGGTTTGCAAGTTGTTGTCTCCCAGAGTACAAACCTTGGCTGAGCTCCAGCATCCTGAACCATCTGATGGCATCTCCTGGTGCTTCAGGCACACACACAGCCCTGCAGCTGCTCTCTCCACACCAGCCCTGCCCCATCTTGGTTTGGCTGTGAAGGGACCCTTCAAAGCCAGCTAATCCCTGCAGTCAGCAGGGACAGCAGACAACCTGATCTGGAATGGTTCCAGGGATGTTGCACCTACCACCTCTCTGGGCAGTCAGGGCCAGGCTCTCAGTGTCCTCAGTGTCAAACATTTCTTTCTCCTCTCCAGTCTGAATCTCCCTCTTTCAGTTTTGAACCATCACTCCAAAGTCTGTCCCCAGCTCTCTGGTCAGCCCCTTGAAGTACTCAAAGGGGCTGATTCCCAGAGCCTTCTCGAGGCTGAACAATTCCAAACATCAGGGATTAGGTCTTCACAGGCAGATGTGGATCTGCACAGAACCCCAGAGTGCCAGGCTGGGAGGGAGCCCAAGGATCATCTGCTCCAACCTGTCTAGGTGACAGTGCAGTTGCAGTGAGCTGGCCCAGACCTGCCAAGCTGAGCCTTCATCTGCCCATGCAGGGGACTGCACTGCTGCCCTCGGGAGATGATTCCAGTGTCTGACTTTTCTCATTTTCCTCTGAGTTCCAGTGGGAATGTCCCCAGCAGTAACTTGTCCCCATCACCTCATCTTCTCCATGGGACTCCTTGTCAAAGGGAGTCTCCATCCCCCTGGCAGCCACCCCTTGTGCACTGCTCCATGGCAATAAGGTCTCCCTTAAGCCTTCTCTTCTCCAGGCTGCACAAACCCAGGTCTCAACCTTTCCTCACATGGAGATCCTCCAGTCCTCTGACCACTCTCCTCGTCCTTCTCTGGACACTTTGCAGCCTGTCCACATCTCTTTTGGAGGACCAAAACTCACTCACCTCCTAGTTTTGCAGTGAGGACAGCAGGGCTGGCCATGCCCTGCCCTGTAGACCCAAGGGAATAGAAGCCCTCCCCAGCCACCCTCAGGTTACCCACAGCCTCCTCTGCCCTTCACAAAGCCTGGCAGAAGAGCCTCAGCTAATCAAGTGGTGGCATCTGTAATCAGCTTGATCTGCTCTCTCGCTAACCTCATTCCTAATAAGAAAATGGTGGCTGAGAGGGGAGGGTAGCGAGGCGGGGGTGGGTGGAGGAGATCAGAGGAAAATCCAGTCCAGAAATACCCTGCTGGGTGAGCCCCAGACAGACAATTGGCCGGCTCGGTGCCCGGCGCGGCCGCGTTTGTCGAGATGATTTACTGCCGACACTGCGCCGGCGAGCGGCGGACGCGACCCGACAGGGCTGGGGCCGGCAGCGCCGCCTGCTCCCCGGCGCAATCTCAGCGCGGCACTGGGAGGGAAAGCATCCGGCTCAATTCATTAGGACTGATAGCTCCCTCAAAGGGGCTGAATAATTGATGGCCTCCAGAAGCTTTTAAGATGTTCTGCGCGCTCGGAAGACCGAGGGTATTATTTTTTTAAAAGCTAACACACAGAGAAAAACACGGGTGAGGGTGATCCGAGCAAAGGTTAGCTGCTTTAATACGCTGTGTTTACACCGTGCAGCCTTGCTCCCTGCCTTGTCACGGGAAATGGATACGGCCTGGCACGGGGTGGCTGCGGGCAGGGCCAAGGGTAGCCGCTCCGGCAGGAGCTGAGGACTGCCCTGGTGGGAGCTGAGCTACCACTGGCACAGCATTCGCGGGCAGAGTGCCCTCTGCCACACTCCTCTGTCTCGTAGAGGAGATTCACAGGTTGCATCGGGTTAGAAGGGACCCTCAGGGGCATCTTGACCAACCCCCTGCAGGCAGCAGGGACACCTCCAGCTAGAGCAGGCTGCACAGGATCAAATCTGCTCTGGAATGTCTCCAGGGATGGGGCCTCATCCACATCCCCGAGCAGCCTGTGCCAGTGTCTCACCACCCTCACTGTGCAGAACTTCCTCCTGATGTCCAACCTAACTTTGCCCTGCTGCAGTTTCAAACCATTCAAAACTACCTCTCTGAGCCCTTCCGAGCAGCCCCTCCCCAGCCTTCTGGTAGGTCTCCTTCAGATACCGAAATGCAGCTCTCTAAGTTGGTCTTGGAGCCTTCTCTTCTCCAGGCTGAGCAGCCCCAATTCTTTCAGCCTGTCCCCACAGGGGTGATGCTGCAGCCCTCCAGTGCCCATTGCCACCAGGATGGCCTCTGTGCCTGCTTACCTTTGACGGTGACGTGGACGCTCTGGCTGATGGAGAGCTGGGGCTGGATCAGCACACTGCACAGATACTCCCCTTCGTCCATGCCTTTCTGCACGTCCATCAGCTTAAGGGTCCCGTTCTCAAAGACCACTTGGCGGTGGTTATCGGGCAGCAGCAAAGAGTCTTTGTACCACTTGATGGAGTAATAGGGGTACCCAATCACCCTGCAGTTGATGAAAGTGTCCCTACCCGCTACCGCCGTTATGTTCTTCATGGCTCGGATGCTGGGGGGACCTACATATTGGGGAGGAAGGAAGAGGCAGGCTAGGTTAATTCCGAAGGGCAGGCTGCTTGCATGCAGATCTGCTGCTACTTCAGAGTGAGCTTCGCAGGCAAAGGAGGCAACCAGAGCAGTCGGGACCCAGCCTGGTTTTGGGTGAGGAGCGGGCTGGGGCTCCTCCCTGAGCCTGCGTGGGGAAAGCTGCTCAGCAGCTGCAACCTCCAGCTACAGCTCCTCACCCACGCCTGCGACAGCGCAGCTCGGAACGGGGACTGTGGTCCCTCCGCCGCGGCCAGGCTCCAGCCAGTCCCGCCCTGGATCTCAGGGGCAACCTCTGCGCTGGGGAAGCTGTGCTCGCAGACACCACCGCTGCCCATCGCGAGAGGCTGGAGGGTATCTGGGAGTGTCTGTGCAGTAGGAACCACGGCCACCAAGGCACACCGCTGCGGCCAGAGGAGCTCTACAAGAGATGGGGAATGCTCCCCCCAGGCCACAGATGCTCCCTGTCTCTTTTAGGAGGAAACTGCCTGTGCTGTGCCAAACATCCTCGACAAGAGCTGCTTTGGGAACCTGACTGCTGTTGGCAAACATAGTTCACCTCCCCCAAAATACACCTTCTGCAGCCTCCTGCTGACAGCCCATGCACGGCTGGAGAGCCAGACAGCCCCTGCTTTCCGGCCGGCTGGCGTGCTGGCTGGAGGACCAGGAGAACGCTGCAGGTGAGGATCTCAACAAGAGGTTTCATGCATCAATAATTTCATTGTTCTCCCGGAAACAGCGAACTAATCTAAAGCTTAACCCTCTCTCGACTTCTCGACCCGAGGGTGAAGCAGGATAACAGCTTAGCAGACACTCAGGATAAGCTGATGGACGGAGCTGCTCGTGCTGGGATGCGTTTAGAGAAGGAACAGGGAAGAAGGAATTAGCAGCTCGCTCTGTAACCCTCTCTCGGGCCTGTCTGAGAGACTTGCTGCATTCCAGGGATAAAAGATCCTGAATCTTATCTTGCGACAGCCTGTCAGGAGCTGAGAGAGGTGGAAAAAAGGGAGACAAGGACATGTCCTGCTCTGGCTTCTCATGACTGAGGAACGAGCTTGCTCCAAATTTCACAGCAAACGGCAGCAAAATGCAGACTCTCCTGGGATCCCAGCCAAAAAGCCACCAGATCTGTTTCAGACCCGAGACACAAACACAGCCCTTCAAGCCTCCTTCGCAGAAGACGAATCCACACTACCTTGGCACTCGTCTGGCTCCCACCTGTAAGCCTGGGAGCTCTAACCGGTGATTATTGACGGGCAGGGGCTCACATCGTACCCTGCGCCTGACAGCGCTCCCCGCAACGCAGCCAGCGAGACGCCGGCGCCGCAGTAACGCAGTGATTAACGCGGCCATGGCTTTTAGCAGACAAAGAAAACACAGATACGACAAATCAAAGCTCATTCTCCACGATTTCATGTGCTGCCTCATCAGCGTTTGTCATGCAGATCCTTGTGCTGCAGGGAGCCCAGCTCCGTACTGGGACTGGGGTGCATTTGGGAGGCCATGGGGGGACCGGAATGCTTTTGCTGCCGCCGCTGCCTTCTCCAGCGGTGGGGAACCTTGGGGAAGTGCTTGCCAGCCCCGTGAGGATTCCGTAGGGTGAGAGGAAGCACTGATGTCCTTTTGCCCCTGCAAAGCCAAACTCCAGCTCTTGCTGGCCACAGGACCTCCTACAAGACCTCTTGGTAAAACTCAGATTCACAGATTGCCTTGGGTTGGACAGGACCCTCCAAAGGCATCGTCTCCAAGCCCTCTGCAGTCAGCAAGAAAGCCTCCAACTGGATCAGGCTACCCAGGGCCACATCAAGGCTGATCTTGAAGATCTCCAGGGATGGAGCCTCAACCACATCCTTGGGCAACCTGTGCCAGTCTCTCACCACCCTCACTGTGCACAGCTTCCTCCTGATGTCCAACCTGAACCTGCCCTGATCCAGTTCCAAACTACTGTCCCTCATCCTGCCACTCCAAGCCCTTCCGTGCAGTCCCTCCCCAGCCTGCCTGTAGGTCTCCTGAAATGCAGCTCTAAGGTCTCCCTGGAGCCTTCTCCTCTCCAGGCTGAGCAGCCTCAACTCGCCCAGCCTGTCCTCTTTCACTTCCTGCTTCAAACGCTGCGAGCAAGCAGGGCAGGAGCGGGGAGTGGGCTTGGGGCAGCTGGGAAGAGGAGGGAGCAGGGCAGGGGTCAGCTGGAGAACAGAACAAACCCAAAAGCCCAGATAAAGTCCTATTCTGATATTTAAAAGTAGACAGGCACCTCTTACGTTTATTCGCGCTTGGTATTCGGCGCTGCCCACCGAGTTCCGCGCGGTGCACCGGTACACGCCCCCGTCCTTGATCTGCGGGCTGGTCACGTTCATGTGGCTCACGGTGGTGCCATCTGACATGGTGTACTGGTTGGTGCGGTGCCCGCTGTCCCGCGGGATGGGCTCGTCGTCCAGCGCCCAGGTGACGGTCGGCGGCGGGGCCCCCTTGGCGGCACACATCAGGGAGAACTGCTCCCCGGGGTTGACCACCTTCTCGCTGAAGGAGGAGACGATGCGGGGGGTCCCATCTGGGGGGCACCCAGGGGGAGGGGGGTCAGGGAGCGGCAGCCACAGGCGGCAGCAGTCACCCTCAGGACAGGTGAGCCTTTGAGCTCCCACCCAGAGTGGGGAGCTCGGCGTAGCCCTGGTCTGTGGCACCTGCCTGCATCCCTGCAGCAGGGAGGTGCTGCAAGGGGATGTGCTGGTGGACGTGGGGACCTTGGCCTAGGGGACACCTGGCTCTGCAGGACCCACCCCTTCTGCAAACATACAGTGAGCTGGGACGGGATGGGGACACCCAGCGAAAGGCAGTGCCTCAGCCCAGGGGCTGGGGATGGACAAGTCAACACTTATCTTGGTGCTGCATCCCTGAGCTGCTTGCAGAGGGCTCATGCAGCCCAGGCACTCCCAGGATCCCCCAGCACAATGAGTCTCACTGCCCTCCAGCCATGCGTGAAGCATCCCAGCACACCCCAGGTATGTGGCGGCTCAGAGAGGGGCAGAGGAAAGCCGCAGCCCGAGGCAGGCAGCTCACCCTCCAGTGTGATGATGGAGAAGTCCTGTGCTGTCTGGGACTTGCGGGTGGCAAAGCACTGGTAGGCCCCCGAGTGGCTCTTCTGCGCGGCCGTGATGAGCAGGGTCTCGTTGCTGATGCCCCGGATGGAGATGTAGTCATCCACCACCACCAGCTCCGTGTTGCGGTACCAGCGGATGACGTACTCGGGGGAGCCGCTGAGGGCACAGGAGAGGATGACGGTGCTGCCGATGCCTGTTTTGAGCTTCTTTGGTGTGAGGGTCACACGCAGAGGGTCTGTGCGAGAAAGGGCGAGAGCGGGCGAGGTGTTGGCAGGGCCAGGCAGCAGCCGGAGGCATCTTGGCGTGACTGGGCTCTGCCTTCCCTGCCCTGGCAGTGCCACACCAACTGCAAGTGAAGTGTCACCTGCACTCAGCTGGAGCTGTGCCAAGGAGGCTCCGAGCAGGCTGCTGGTGCCCAGTCAGTGATGTTCACACACTCACAGGACTCCAGGTCAGAAGGGACCCCAAGGATTGTCTGCTCCAACCTCTCTAGGTAACAGCAGAGCTGCAATGAGCTGGCCCAGACCCTGCCAAGCTGAGTCTTAAATCTGCCCAGTGCAGGGCACTCCACTGCTGCCCTTGGGAGATGATTCCAATGTCCAACTGTGCTCATGGGGAAACATTTTCTAATGGATCCAGTGGGAATGTCCCCAGCAGTAACTTGTCCCCATCAGCCCTCATCTTCTCCATGGGACTCCTTGCCAGAAGGGAGTCTCCATCCTCCTGGCAGCCACCTGTTCCCCAGGCCTCTCCCCCTGCCCTGATGGGAGCAGTTAATCAGGGCTGTCTGCAGGTGCTGCAGCAGGATAAACCTCCCATGAGTGCCCCATACACGCTGCGTGGAGAGACAGCAGCTCCCGTGCTGCCAGACAAGGCCTGGCCTTCCTAGGGCTGCAGAGAGCCTCAAGGCTTCCTGTTTCAGAGGGCAGCAGGACAGAAGCCTCCCTGCCGCCCAGCGGCTCTCACCTATGACGGTGAGGGTCCCGGTGACCTCCGCGGAGCCGAAGGTGTTGGTCACCTCGCAGATGTAGGTGCCGCTGTCCTCCACGCGCAGGTCGCTGATCGTCAGCCCAGTGATGCGCTTGGCCCAGCGCCCCTCGGAGGGCAGCGGACGCCCGTCCTTGATCCACCGCACGGCTGGGTTGGGGTAGCCCGAGGCGATGCAGGGCAGCTCCACCAGCCTGCCAGCCTTCACCTCCCGGGACTGGAAGCTGTCTAGCATCGTGGGGATGGACTCTGCTGGGTCTGAGGTGGGAGAGGAAACAGGGCTCACCTGGGGAAGAGGAGGCGGGGAGGCTCCTCCTCGGATGGGCACCAGGAGAGCCCCTGGCATGATGACATCAGTATCACTGTGTGCAGTTGGTGATGTTCCTGTCCCCGTGAGTTGGTGGCTGTGCTGGCCAAGAGCACAGAATCACAGAATGCCAGGTTGGGACAGACCCCAAGGATCATCTGGTCCAACCACTCTAGGTGATAGTGGAGTTGAAACGAGGTGGCCCAGCACCCTGTCAAACAGGGGCCAGCCAGGCACGGGATGCCAGCCACATCTTCTGCCAGACATGATGGTTCAGCACACCCAGGATGGCTGGCACACAGCCCTGGGTGGCCGGGGGGCAGCAGGCCTGGGGGCAGGTGGGTGGGCAAACATCTCACTAGCTGATGGGATGAATAAACTCAGCACCGGAGGAATTACTCAAGGTGACACCTAATTGGGTGCAAAATACACAAATTCTGTGGCACATTTCAAAATTTACAAGCAAAGAGGCCCATCAGGCAGCTGGGAGAGGAGAAAATTAATCACCAAGTCTCAGGCGTGAAATTAAATTCCAGGGGAAAGAAACCTCTGCCGTTGCTGCCGAGCAGAGGTAAAACGCCAGGACGTGTAAATAATGACAGTGACCAGGAGGGGACCGGGACAGGGCCGAGCACACGGAGAGGGAACGATCCAGCTCTGCTCCTCAGGGGCTGCCTGGCATGGTGGCTACCAAGGGTGGGACTCAGGACCCTAAGGGTTTCAGAGGCTGGGTGAGGGCTAGAGAGCCACAACCTGGCAGTCCCAGAGCCCTGCCCTAGTCTCACAGAATCACAGAAGGGTAAAAAGGGACCTCTGAAGATTGAGTCCAGCCCCACTCAAGGGGGATCCCAAGAGCAGGATCACCTAAAGCAGATCACACAGGAATACACTCAAGCAGCTGCTGAATGTCTCCAAAGATGGAGACTCCACAACCTCTCTGGGCAGCCTGCTCCAGAGCTCTCTCACCCTCACACCAAAGAATTTTCTCCTCATGTTCAGATGGAACTTCCTCTGTTGAAGTTTGTGCCCATTGCCTCTTGTCCTGCCAGTGGGCACCAGCAAGAAGAGTCTGGCCCCATCTTCCTGACACCCAGCCCTTAGACATCTGTAGCCCTTTTGAAATCCAGTACCTGAAGAGGCTCCAGGAGAGCTGGGGAGGGACTTCTGACAAGGGCTGGGAGTGATGGGATGGGAGGGAATGGATTGGAGCCTGAGAAGTGTAAATTCAGACTGGATATTAGGAAGAAATTATTTCCAGTGAGGGTGGTGAGACACTGGCACAGGTTGCCCAGGGAGGTTGTGGATCACAGAAGCACCCAACGTGATCTTTGATCCCATTCTGTGCTTCTGTGCTCCACAACCTCCCTGGAGGTGTTCAAGGCCCGGTCAGATGAGGCCTTGAGTGACCTGTACTAGTGGGAGGTGTCCCTGCCTGTGGCAGGGGGTCGGAACTGGGTGAGCTTTAAGGTCCCTTCCAATTCAAACCGTTCTATGAATCTCTGAACCCTCTCCGTGGCGTTAATTGGGGAAGCCAGACCGGCAAAAGCACCGTGCAGAGCGCGGGCAGGCTGCAGCCGCACGTCGCAAGCAGCGGCGAGGCTGAGTTGGGCGAACTCCTTCCCGAGCGGAGTCATTTGGGCAGCGAGTGGAGCCGGCAGCGCCGCGGGACAGGCGGCACTGGGGACTGCACTGCCTGCGCCGCAGTATCGCTTGCGTCTTCGTCACATCGCGTCAGGCTGCTCACATCGCCCCCTGTCACATCGC
>VWYK01106463.1:31683-44248 GCA_013399775.1 Semnornis frantzii | reverse complement strand
CCCACAAAGGCACATTGCTGGCTGCTGCCCTCTCTCTCGGTGGGGACGGATGATAGCTTTGACATGGAACCATGAGCATGGGTGGTGCTAGTAGGAAACCACAGGCCAAAAGTTCAAGCTGGAGCTGCTCTTTGTCATGTTTGTGTTCATCAGAGGAGATGTGAGAGGCTCCAAAAGCAATATTTGACTCTGGTGCTGCGCAGGCACAGGAGGCAGCTCGCCCTCTGCCAGCGCCGCGCTTGGCTCTCGGCGCTCCACAGAACGTGCTGTGCTCTCACACTGTCAACACTCTGCTGAGCCCCCAGCCCTGCAAAGCACACAGAGCAGTGTTGTCTCAAGACACTCATCTCCTGTTGCTCCAGCAGTGCTGAGGTGAAGCCCAGGTTTGTTAGTTTTGACGGCAGAAGGTATTGTTTCTACACGTTTTTACTTCACACGGAGCCTTCATTTCTGTTAGTCTGAAGCTGAATTTGTTTTCCTCACTGGAAGCCTGGAGGAGCTGAAGCCAATCCCATACTGGGTCTCTCTCTTGTATGTGGCAGCCTGGTGTCCTTTCTCTGCTGCAAGAGTGGTCATAGAATCATACAATGGTTTAGGTTGGAAGGGACCTCAAAGCTCAGCCAGTTCCAAGCCCCCTGTGCCATAGGCAGAGACACCTCCCACTAGCACAGGTCACTCAAGGCCTCATGTAACCTGGCCTTGAACACCTCCAGGGAAGTTGTGGAGCACAGAATCACAGAATGTGACCTTCAATCTTTGATCACATTCTGTGATTCTGTACTCCACAACCTCCTTGGGCAACCTGTGCCAGTGTCTCACCACCCTCACTGCAAACAACTTCCTCCTAACATCCACTTTCAATCTCCCCTCTGCCACTTCAAACCCATTCCCCTTGTCCTGCCATTCCCAGACCTTGTCAATAGTCCCTCCCCAGCCTTCCTGGAGCCCCCTTCAGATCCTGCAAGGCTACTCTAAGGTCTCCTGGAAGCCTTCTCTTCTGCAGGCTGCAGAGCCCCAACTCTCTCAGCCTGTCCTCACAGCAGAGCTGCTGCAGCCCTCTCAGCATCTTTGTGGCCTCCTCTGGACCTGCTCCAACAGTGCCATGTCCTTCCTGTGCTGGGGGCTCCAGAACTGCACACAGTGGTCAGGCATTGGCACAGGCTGCCCAGGGAGGTGGTGGAGTCCCCACCCCTGAAAGCATTCAAGAAATACAAGGACATGGGACTTGGGGGCATGGTTTGATGTCCATGATGGTTGGGCTTGATGATCTTAGAGGTCTCTTCCAAATTAAAAGCTTTTATGATTCTGTGCTCTTGGAGATGAGACCTCCTGAGGTGCTTCATAAGAAGGTTCCCCTGCCCGTCTGTACCATGGCCTGCAGAGCACCAGGCAAGCCTTGCCCTTGAGCTTCTCCTCAACAAATTGCCTTCTTTCCCCAGTGAGGAGATAGGGGTTTGCTCTGATGTGGGCTGTTTGCTGCAGCCTTCTGTAGGGCCTGCTTCTGGAGGTAACCACAGGAGGTGTGTTTAACTAGGTGGTTTCAGCAGCAGGTCTTGTGGGTAGGCTTCTCCTCGTGCAGCTCCTCTGAACTCCTTGGTGGTGCCTGATGTGAAGCTCCCAGGTCATGCTCCTGCTCAACACTGGTCAGAATATCTGACAGGGTTGGCCAGGGAGGATTTCCATGCCTAAAGGTGTCAATCCAAAGGCCTTCAGACGAAGTGTCTGGCTTTAGGGTGGTTTTGCCTCAGGTCGCTTCTTCCTTTCTTTGTTATGGATCCTGAAGACCTGTGACTGCTCCTCATCTGCCCAAGCTTCCAGAAGCTGCTGTAGCAGAAGGCTGCTGGGCTGGGAAGTGCACTGACAGAACAGGCAGCTCTCAGTGGTGTTTGCCATGAAACAGTCTGTTTCTGCTGGCATTACCAAGCAAACAATTCAGAACTCATCACATCCTCAAAGCTTTATTTACAGAGCACAACTTGCTGCCTACCTCTGCCTTGCCACTGATTGGTTTTTAACTGTTTTTTAAAGAATATACTTATAGAGAGGATTAGAGAAAGAGCCAGAGACAGGAAAATTCAAATGTGGGAATGATAAGTGGAAAAGTGAACTTTTGTGATGACTCAGTCAGACAATGGGATGGCAAGCTGGAAAAAAAACCAACAAACCAAGAAACCAAAGCAAGACCAAGAAACCAAAGCAGACCAAGAAACCAAAGCAAGACCAAATCAGAAACCAGACCAAGAAAACTAAACAAAAAACCAAACCAGAAATCAAACAAAGAAACTAAACCAAGACCAGACTATAAACCAAGACACTGAACCAAGACCCCAGACCAAGGAACTGAACCAAGGCCTCAGACCAAGGAACTGAACCAAGGCCCCAGACCAAGAAACTGAACCAAGGCCTCAGACCAAGGAACTGAACCAAGGCCCCAGACCAAGGAACTGAACCAAGGCCCCAGACCAAGGAACTGAACCAAGGCCCCAGACCAAGAAACTGAACCAAGGCCTCAGACCAAGAAACTGAACCAAGGCCCCAGACCAAGAAACTGAACCAAGACCCCAGACCAAGAAACTGAACCAAGGCCCCAGACCAAGAAACTGAACCAAGGCCTCAGACCAAGAAACTGAACCAAGGCCCCAGACCAAGGAACTGAACTAAGACCCCAGACCAGAAACCAAGCCAAGAAAATAAATCAAGGCCAGAACAAGGAACCAAACCAAGAGACAGTATCATGCAACCAAACCATCCTGTGGCATGCAGCATTATAAATTGTGTCCTGCCTAAATATGACCTGGGGTTGAGAAAGGAAAGGACAGAGAGAAAAATAGGATGGAGCTGCTTTAACCTTATTGCAAGCACCAGTTGCTCCTGTGTAGCCATTTTCCTCCCTATCAAAAGAAGCCTCCCCCAGGGAAGAAAAAAAAAAATAGGCACCACTTTAAAAGTTAATCAATGTGGCTCCCTGGGAATAAAGAGTCTGTGTCAGCAAAGCAGGAAAATGGTTAAAGGCAAAGAGCTGAAGCTGAGAAGAGGAGGAGGAAGCACCCAGATGAATACCTGCTGTTTCAGTTGGCTATGTAAGGCAGAAACAATGTTCCAACAACAATAACTTTGTGCTGGAAATCAATTAATGATTAATTGTCTGGGCTAGGCAGTGGAGATCACAGAACTGTTAAGGTTGGAAGAGACCTTTGAGATCATCAAGTCCAATCAGTCACTCAGAGTTCACAACCCCACCACTGCTGCTAAGCCTCTGCCACCAAACCTCAGCACCGCATCCGTGCTTCTCTTCATCCCTCCAGGGATGGGGCCTCCAGCACCTCCCTGGCCATCCTGTTCCAGTGCTTGACACCTGTGGGCTTCACTGGGCTGTTTCCTGATTTGCTGCTTTTACAGCTTTAATTCAAATACTGATCACAAGACAGGACCCAAGAAGAATGCTCAGGTGAGCAGTTGGTTGGGTTAGGTAGAGAAGTTGGTCATTTAGCTCTTGTGAAGTAGCTGTGGTAGTGATGCTGCCTTTAGAACAAGAGGGAGCCACCCATACCTTGACTTCCTGGCTGCTGAGGTGGGAAATGTCCTGGTTTCCCATCAGTATCAGTATCAGTTTGTGGCTTATCCCACCCCCAAAATTGTGTTGTGCTTCGTCAGGCTCAGCCCTAAGCAAAGCCTTTCAGATCCTGTGGATCTGAAGCTCCTGTGGTTCTGGAGGTGTTCCCCCTGTGCAGAGAGAGTTCCCTGGCAGGAGGGCTTTCAGAAGGAAGTGTCTTTGACTGTGGCATGCTGCAGTCTGGATTTCCTGCTGCTGCTGGATGGCATCTCCAGAAGCCCGTGGAGGTGTCCACAGGATGTTGCATCTTGATGCAGGCTGTCAGGCACAGGGCAGCTTGTGAAGAATGCTCTAGTGTCTGATCTTCTGTCAGCCCAGCCAGCCAACAGAGTGCTGGGCTGCAGCAAGAGCAGTGTGGGCAGCAGGGCAAGGGAGGGGATTCTGCCCCTTGGCTCTGCTCTCCTCAGACCCCACCTGCAGTCCTGGGTGCAGTTCTGGAGCCCCCAGCACAGGAAGGACATGGAAGTGTTGGAGCCAGTCCAGAGGAGGCCACCAATATGCTGAGAGGGCTGCAGCAGCTCTGCTGTGAGGACAGGCTGAGAGAGTTGGGGCTCTGCAGCCTGCAGAAGAGAAGGCTTCCAGGAGACCTTGGAGTGGCCTTGCAGGATCTGAAGGGGGCTCCAGGAAGGCTGGGGAGGGACTATTGACAAGGTCTGGGAATGGCAGGACAAGGGGAATGGGTTTGAAGTGTCAGAGGGGAGATTGAAAGTGGATGTTAGGAGGAAGTTGTTTGCAGTGAGGGTGGTGAGACACTGGCACAGGTTGCCCAGGGAGGTTGTGGAGCACAGAATGGGATCTTTGATCACATTGGGTGCTTCTGTGCTCCACAACCTCCCTGGAGGTGTTGAAGGCCAGGCTGGAGGAGGCCTTGAGTGACCTGTGCTAGTGGGAGGTGTCCCTGCCTATGGCAGGGGGTTGGAACTGGATGATCCTTGAGGTCCCTTCCAGCCTTCCCATTCTATGATTCTATGATCTTGGGTGGAGATCATTCCTCAGCTGGAAGGCTGCTGGATCTGGATCCCTTCACCAAGCCTGGGGCTATCCTCTAGCTCCTGAAAGCTGCAATGGGAGGAAAGTTCTGTTTCAGAAGCACCTTGCCATGCTCCACCTTTCAGAGCCTTGGCACTTGGGCACTGTTCTGTACCCAGCTGGGATTTTTATTTTTTTTGCATCAGGACAAGATGTAGCTTTAGATTAAGAGGATGACAGGAACCTGCCATCCAAGCTTCTCTTTCCTGCAGGATATTCTTGCTCAAGAGCAGATGCTTTGAGGGTAGGAGAAGCAAGGGTTTCATTTCAGAGGAGCAGGCTGTTTGTTCTCCTGATGTACATTGCCTCCTGCCCCTGGTGCCCATCACCAGCTGCTTGGTGGAAGGTATCTTCAGCCAGAAGGTGAGAAAGGCTCAAAAATCAGCTGCTGATCCTTGACAGGAAGCTGCAGGTTTTGTCTGTGCTGGTCATGTTGGTGGCCTTGGCCTGAGGCTGGGAGTGGGTGAGAGTTGTGTCCTGCCAGTCAGCCAGGAAATATCAGAAGCTTTCCTGAGCTGCTGCACAGTGAGAAGGATTTGATAAAGCAACTGGTGGATACTTTGTAAGGGTCTGGGGCTCAGAAGGATCATCCTGGACCTCTGTGCAGATGCTGTACAGAAGGACTGGAGGGCATCTTGGCCCATGAAGCTGAGCTCTCATTTTTTTGGTCTAGGATGCAAATAGTTGAGGAATGAGGAAGAGAAACTCATCTAGATGGCAGCTGGGGGAGAAACTGGGAAAAGAACTTGAATGTAAGAAGTTCCATCTCAAGATGAGGAGGAAATTCTTTAATCTGAGGGTGATGGAGAACTAGAGCAAACTGCCCAGAGAGGCCTACAAAGGTGCTGAGGGGATTAGAATATCTCTGTTATGAGAAAGGCTGAGAGAGTTGGGGCTGCTTAGGTGGAAAAGAGCAGACTCAGGAGGAATCTCATCAGTGCTGATCAATACCTCAAGGAGGATGGGACCAGGCTGTGTTCAGTGGTGCCCAGGGACAGGAGAAGGGGTAACAGGCACAAACTTGACCATCAGAAGTTCCATCTAAACATGAGGAGGAGCTTCTGTAATGGAAGGGTGCTGGAGCCCTGGAGCAGGCTGCCCAGAGAGGTGCTGGAGTCTGCATCTCTGGCGAGATTCCAAACCCACCTTGGATGTGTTTCTGGGTGACCTGCCTTGGGTGACCCTGCCTTGGCAAGGGGCTTGGACTGGATGATCTCCAGAGATCTCTGCCAACTCCTCCCATTCTGTGATTCCTTCTGGGAGGGGTGTGTGGGGCAAAGCCTCCTTCTGGGAGGGTTTGCCGTGGCAGCATCCCAACAGCTGCAGGTGGTGGACTCGTTTCAGCATCCCATGCTCTGGTGGGTTCCCTGGGTGTGTAAACAAGCAGACTTTCTGGAGCTGAACAAAGCTGTGTTCTTGGCTCTCCCCAGAGCCTGCTTTGGCTTCTCACCCTCCAGCCTGGACACAACCTGAGGGGGGCGAAAGCAGCACGGCTGGGGTGCTCCGGCCACCCCACAGCTGGCTTGCTGCAGAGGGAACACCAGAGATGGAACCTTCTGAGCCGGGGTTCCCTGGAAGAGATGGGGGTCACAGGTATCCAGCAGAGGGCCCCCGAGCAGCGCCACAGCCTCAGGCAAGCTCCCAGAGCTGCTGCTGTGTTTCTGGCCCTGGAGCTCAGGGGCTCCCTGCAACCCTGCTGCTGCGAGATGGGGTAGGTGTGGTGGTTTCGTGCGTGGAGGAGGTGCTCCTGCTGGAGAGATAAGGACTGCTTTTGCAAGGAAAGACGAGCCTTTGGGAAGATGCAATCCTGGAACCGAGAGCCAGGCAGGTCTTGCTTGCAGCCCCGTGCAAAGCACCACCTTCTGTTGCTTCCCAGGCAAGCAGAACACAACAGGTTCTGTGTCGTTCCGTGTCATGTGGGACAGCGTGGGAGGGGTCACAAGGGACCTCTGCGGATCAGCCAGCCCAACCCCCCTGCCAAGCCAGGGTCACCTAGGGCAGGTCACACAGGAACACTTCCAGGTGGGTTTGGAAGCTCTCCAGAGATGGAAACTCCACCTGCTCTCTGATCTTCCAACCCTAACCAGACATCTCCTGCTGAAGCTCTTGGGGTGGATGCTCTGTGCTGTCCCAAGTCATCAGAGTCCTGGGAGGTATCAGAAGCAAGTGCACCAGACAGTGAAATCCCCATGGCTCTTCTCCTTTTGATGTGAATGAAGAGACTGGTGTGGCCTAGATGGCTCTCCAAGTGGTCCAGGACTGCTCACTGCTCTCAGGCAGAGCTGATCTATAATTAATGACAAGCACATCAAACACACATCACAAACAAACCCCTTAAGCCTCCAGCAGTTGATTTTTGTCTTACTTCAGCACCTCCTGCTCCTGCCTCCTTCACAAGATGAAAGCAGGACCCAGTGAAGGGGAAGTCACCTGGAGTTTGGCAGTTTGGGCCACAAAGGTATCAGAGGGCTGGAGAACATCCACTATGGGGAGAGGCTGAGGGGAGTTGAGGCTGTTCAGGCTGGAGAAGAGAAGGCTCCAGGGAGACCTTAGAGCAGCCTGCCAGTATCTGAAGGGGCTACAGGAGAGCTGGGGAGTGCCAGGGCAAGAGGCAAGAGCTTCGAGCTGGGAGAGGGGAAGACTGAGACTGAAGATGAGGAAGAAATTCTTGAGAGTGAGGGCACAGGCTGCCCAGGGAAGCTGTGCATGCCCCTCCTCTGGAGGGCCAGGTTGGATGAGACCTGGATCAGTCTGGTCTAGCAGGAGGTGTCCCAGCCCATGGCAGGGGGTTGGAACTGGATGATCTTTGAGGTGCCTCCTGACACCTGTCCTATGGCTCCATGAATTTGCATCTTCTTGCCCAGTGTAGTTTTCTGGTGGGTGGGCAGAGAGGCATCAGGGGGGCCTGAATCAGGGCTCTGGGAAGTCAGCTCCCCTCTGCATGCTCTTGTCACAGCTATGTGAGGCAGGGCATGTGCAAAAGGCAGAACCTGCTAATCAACTTTCAAAAGCCAATAGGTTCACTTACATTAGACCTTTAATAAGCAGCTGCTGAGACACTGAGCTCTGTCTTGGTCTCCTGGGATGGCAAAGGATGGACAAGTCCTGATGCTTGGTGCCCTGAACACAGGTAGGGAATACAAATCTGAGAGCTGCAGAACTGGGGTTTTGTGGGTGCTTTTAGATTAACTCAGCTGAAATGCTGTGGGCTGCAGGGCAGGAGGTTGTTCCATTGGGTTCAACAGCTGGAATGAGTTGTGTACCTGTGGCATAGNTGTCAAAAGTCCCTCCCCAGCTCTCCTGTAGCCCCTTCAGGCAGTGGAAGGCTGCTCTAAGGTCTCCCCAGAGCTTTCACTTCTGAACAGCCCCAACTCTCTCATCCTGTCCCCACAGAGGAGGTTCTCCAGCCCTCTGATCATCTTTGTGGCCTCCTCTGGACAGCCTCCAACAGTTCCATGTCCTCTTTGGCTTGGGGGCCACGGAACTGTGGCCTTTCACAGAATTCCAGAATACTTTTGCTTGGCAGAAACCTTTCAGATCACCAAGCCAAACCATTAACCCAGCACTGTCAGGTCCCCACTAAACCACGGCCCTTGGCACCACCCCAACATCTTCCTGTTGAAATAGTTTTATCCTCTGAAAATTTCCAGCTTAGCTGGGATTACTCCTGACTTGATCCAATGCAAATATTTTATCTCTCAGCAGCCTGCACAAAGCCCTGCAAGTGCAGGAGCTGCCAGTTTCCATCTAGTTCAGCATCTGCCCTGACTGACAATGCTGTGGTCAGCAGCAGCAGCAGCAGCTTCCGAGGAATCCACCAGAAGTGCTGCAAGATGTATTTATGGAACAACCTGCCCAGGGGGAAAGTTTTCCCCTGCCAGCCCCACTGAGCATGAGCACTTTGCATCCTCTCCTCTTTCCCTTTGTCACTCGGGCTCTGCTCCTTACCCAGAAGCAGCATGTCAAACGCTGCCATTGACAACCAGCCCTCACAGGAAATTAATTCCAGGCTATCAGTGGGCACTCAGGTGGAGGTAGCATCCTGCTGGGTGCTGCCGTGCAGGCAGGGGTTTATGGCCCTGCCGGCGAGCAGGAGGTTGGCTGTGGCTGAGGCTGCAGGCACACCTCTCCTTCAGAAAGTCTTTGTGTGCAGGGCTGAAGCCAGCAGACTTGAAATGCAGGTTTGGAGAGGCAGCCAGAGACTTCCCAAACAAACCCTGCTGCGCTGTCTGCTGTGTGAAGGGAGAGTTAGCGGCGCTCTGGTCCTGACCGACAGCCCTGGCTCCCTTGATCCCATCACTGAGAGTCAGGGAATCCCAGGAGAACAGAAACAGGAGGCACACAGAAAATAGAATCCTAGAGGAGGGCTACAGAGGCGACGGAGAACCTCCCTTATGGGGACAAGCTGCAAAAGTTGGGGCTGAGGAAAAGAAGGCTCCAAAGAGACCTTAGAGCAGCCTTCCAGTACCTGAAGGGGGCTACAGGAGAGCTGGGGAGGGACTTTTGACAAGGGTTGGGAGTGACAGGATGAGAGGAAATGGATAGAAGCTTGAAAAGGGCAGACTGAGACTGGAGATGAGGAAGAAATTCTTGACAGTGAGGGTGGTGAGACACTGGCACAGGTTGCCCAGGGAGACTGTGGATGCCTCCTGCCTGGAGGTGTTGAAGGCCAGGTTGGATGAGGCCTTGAGCAACCTGTGCTGGTGGGAGGTGTCCCTGCCCATGGCAGAGGGTTGGAACTGGATGGTCTTCAAGGTCCTTCCAAGCCAACCCATTTTAGGGCTCTCTGAAAAGGTCCATCCACAGCACAGGTGGGGCAAGTCAGCTCTAGCAGATGGGGCTTGCTGATGCCACTTGCAGTGGCAGGCAGAATCCTGAGGCCATTTCACCTGGGGGTTTCTCTGTACAGGGTGCACTCATTTTCAATCCTGGCTGAGATCCCTGCCTTGGCTCTTGATTTAAGGACCCCTGCAAATGATTTTAGTGGGGCTTTAGATCATGTCAGGGTGGTGTACTTAAAGGCTGATTTAAAACTGTGCATCCTGATGTCAAAACATTTCTCAGCCAGCACATTCAATGCAGAGGTTGAAGATGACAGTGTTCGGAGTTGCAGTGAGTTGTGAGGAAGTGGAATTGGTGTGGGGGGTTGTTCAGATTTGTTAGTTAAACAGCCAGCAGCTGAGGACTATTCACTGAGGGATCTAAACACTTGGGGAAGGATCCCTGAACCCTCATTAGCTGTCTCAGTGACCAGAAGCAGCAGCCACCCTCTGAAGTAGCTAAGGTGTCTGTTCTTCAGGAGCTTCCCAGTTCATTTTTGGATGGATGTGAAGTTGAAGGTACAAAGTAACTGGAGTCAAGGCACGAAGAGAGCAGTCCCTGGTTCTGAGCCATGGCCTGTGCCTTCCCTGGTGAGACCACAGCTGGAGTGCTGTGTCCAGTTCAGGGCTCCACAGTTCAAGAGGGACAGGGATATGCTGGAGAGTGTCCAAGGGAGGCTACAAGGATGCTGAAGGGACTGGAATATCTGTGTGATGAGGAAGGGCTGAGAGACCTGGGGCTGCTTGGATCAGAGAGCAGAAAACTGAGAGGGGATCTTACTAATCTTTATAAATCCCTGAAGGGTGGTGCCAAGAAGAAGGGGCCAGGCCCTTTTCAGTCGTGTCCTGTGATAGAGAAGGGGCAATGGACACAAACAGGAACTCAGGAAGCTCCACCTCAACCTGAGGAAAAACTTTCTGTGCTGTGAGGGTGCTGGAGCTGCCCACAGAGGTTGTGGAGTCTCCTTCTCTGGAGACTTTCAAGATTTGTCTGGATGTGTTCCTGGGTGACCATGCTTTAGCATGAGTGTTGGACTCAATGACTTCTGGAGGTCCCTTCCAACCACTACCATTCTGTGATTCTACGATTTGGAAGAGAGGAAGGTGTGTGCTGGTTTGGGTTAGGAGTTGAGCATCCAAAGCTTCTCCAGTGATGTGCTTTACTCTTGTTCATAGAGGAGCTGTCGTTAGCTCAGGGGAAGCACAGCTCCAAGCCATCAAAGTCATTACTGTGCTGGCAGCCACACACTGAAGCCCAGCCGATGGCTTCACAAGGTACTTAAGGAATTTTATTTATTGAAGCAAGCAGAAGAGCTCAAATCCTGCCCAATTCATCTGAGATCTCTCAGGAAATCACTAAACAGGGGCTGAGGGGACAGTGGCTTAAAGACAATTCCCTGCACCCAGGGGCTGGGGGAAGCGCGGAGGTGCCAGCAGCAGAAGGGAGAGGAGGAATTCCACAGGGAGATGGCTCCTGTCCTGCTCTCACTCCAGCCTGCAAGTGCTCTGTGGTTTCTGGCACTGCTGCTGCTTTGCCTGCCCGGTGCACTGTGCTGCTATTCCCTAGCACAGAACTTGGACGGGTGACAGGAGCGGAGCTTGGTCGCTGAGGAGCAGCTGAAGAGGCAGTTGCCATGTGGTAAGGCTAAACCTTGCTGCAGAAGGGGAGTTTTGCCTCTGCAGGGCCACAATAGTCCCTTTTGTTCCCCTGAGTCCCTGGCTGCTCTGCTGATGGATGGCTGCTGGGCCACCTCACTGCCAGCCCCTCCAGGAGCCTTGCCTTAAAGATCTCCTACGGACCTCACCAACGGGGCCTGGGCAGGGATGCTGAGTGCCAGAGCTCAGTAAGCAGGAGTTGGGGTATTGGTGTTGGCTCCAGTCTGGAAGGATCTTTCTAAAGGGAATTACTGTGAATAGAAGTGTGTGTATGTGTGAGAGAGAAAGGGTAATTAAGCCAAATTAAGAACCACTCGTGTGGGTAGCAAAGTCTGGTTGGTGATAGCTGTGTCCAAGAAGGACGTGGAACTGTTGGAGTGGGTCCAGAGGAGGACATGAAGATGATCAGAGACTGGAGATCCTTCCCTGTGGGGTCAGGCTGAGAGAGTTGGGGTTGGTCAGCCTGGAGGAGTCTTCAGTGAGACCTTAGAACAGCCTTCCAGTGCCTGAAGGGGGCTACAGGAGAGCTGGGGAGAGACTTTTGACATGGGCTTGGAGTGACAGGATGAGGGACAGTGGCTTTGAGCTGGGAGAGGGGAGACTGAGACCGGAGATTAGGAAGAAAGTGAGGGTGGGGAGACACCATAACCGCTGGCCTGGGGAGGCTGCGAATGCCTCCTACCCTGGAGGTGCTCAAGACCAGGTTGGATGAAGCTTTGATCGACCTGGGCTAGTGGGAGGTGTCCCTGTCCCTGGTAGGGGGTTGGAGCTAGCTGCTGGTTGTGTCCAGCAGGGAGAGGGATTTTTTGCCCTCTATTAGGTGCCAAGATGCTCCCCGGGTTGTGTGTGCTCAGCGGTGGGGCTCCTGCCATGCACTCTCTGAAGGACTGCAGCCTGCACTCAGATCTTGTGAGGAACCTGCTGCTCTGTCCCCACGGCGACTCCGTGATAGGTCTTTTCCAACCTAAACCAGTCTGTGAGTCTCAAACATCCCTCCCCGTGCCCCAAGGCAAAGCATCCGCCAGTTGCTTTGCTGGATGGCAGCTGGGCACCTCCTGTGCTGAGGAGGGTGGTCATGAGGAAGAATTGTTGGTGCATGGAGGGGTGGCTGCAAAGACCCAGCCAGCGAGTGAAGAACTGATGGGTAAAGTGATGTGAGGTAGCTTTGGGGACAGCCCTGCGTTGGCAGAGGGGTGGAATGGGGGTCCCGAGGAGCCAGGAGGCAGCTTTGGGGACAGCCCTGCGTTGGCAGGGGGGTGGGATGGGGTTCCCGAGGAGCCAGGAGGCAGCTTTGGGGACAGCCCTGCGTTGGCAGGGGTTGGGATGGGGTTCCCGAGGAGCCAGGAGGCAGGTTTGAGGGCAGCCCTGCATTGTCAGGGGGGTGGGATGGGGTTCCCGAGGAGCCAGGAGCCAGGTTTGAGGACAGTCTTGCGTTGGCAGGGGGGTG